>SKCR01006388.1:0-25000 GCA_019454045.1 Zanthoxylum bungeanum
ACTTTGACTTTTCTCCACTAGAATAGTCAATTAATTCTCCAAGAATTATTAATTGCAATTTTAATACTTTTAAATCTAAAGATAGATTTATTATAAGTATATTAATTAAGCACTAAAGTCATCATCACATAAATCTTCCAAAGACTTTATGCTCTACTATTTGCTTAATAATAGGCTTAGTAATAATAAGTTATTTATCAAATAAATTAACCTATTATTAATTCCCAATTGAAAATTAAATCATTTAAAACATTAATCCAAGATTATATATTTTAAATATTCAACCTTTCAATTCTTTCTTGATTTTAATAGTCCAACTATTTAATCAATTTAATAAGGTACTATTTATTATAATGATTACAATAATAATCCAATTATTTAATCAACTATAATTTTTAATATGATTACTATAATCCAATTATAAAATCAACTATCATTTAATTCAATTATATTGATTACTATAATCCAATTATAAAATCAACTATAATTTGAATAAGTTTGTATATAGTCCAACTATATATAATTTTTTTAAACAACAATAAAATATTAGTCCGACTAATACTTTTAATTAATATGACGAGTAAAATAAAATGAGCCTGTTTTAGCGAGTATTCGAACGAATGTTGCAAATTCAATACTTGCCTCCCACTATTTTTCGTCGAGCCTCTAACCCTCTGTGGAGTACTCGGGAAACCGCGTTTCCTAGTGGGCTAGGATCCTATTAAATAACAACAAACCTTGACTTTGGCCAATCAAAATTGTATGCTATTTAACTAGGTAGATCTCCAGATCAATTGGATCTCATCCATTCCTAGATCCGGTTAGGTGGACATCCAAGTCCGAAATATGTATAATGTCAATGTATCCATTATATTTTCCTACCCTATCCTCCGAATCATCTAGGCCTTGGCTTTGGCCAAAAACAAACCTAATGATTCCAGTTAAGCAGGACCCATTGACGAGGAAAGTTTCGTAATCAATGTCATTGGACAAAAAGTGATCTTGACTTTGGCCAATAAAAATCACGATTTGGACAAGACACCGATATGGCAACAAAACTCTCATGATTCAAGTACATCCTTGATGGACAAAGGTCTTGACTTTGGTCAATAAAACCAATGCCAACTTCGGATCTTGAACAAGAATCATTCAATGGAAGGATATTTGCTTAATATAAATTGAGGGATTTTTCGCGTGCAAATTGGCTACCAATTTAATTATCTTTGTTAGGTCTCATCATCATACACCCTTAAACATGCATTCTAAATACATAATAAAGCGAGTATGAAATAAAATAATAATGATATGCGGATGGATACTTAACACATTGATCCTAGATCAAATCTCTCCTTTCTCACTCAAGAGCACTTGTACTACTTCTCTACCCGTTACACTACACTTCTAAAGAAACCTCATATATATAGAGGGGAATAGGTGAGAAGAGAATACAAAGAGAAAGAAGGTGATAAGGCTGGACACGCAGGTCCAATTAATAAATCGAATTTATTACAACAATTTCTAAAATTGCCCACCCATCTAATATCCATCCGATATGCATTATTCATTCAACACAACCACGTATTCACACACATAAGCATGCTATCAATCAATCTAATCAAATTAATTAATCTGATAATTAGTGATCATCCAATGTTCAAACAACGATTTGATTTTGTTCGAGTCAAACTCGTTTTTGCGAACAAGTACTCAAAGTACGAATTCATGAATTAAATTAAACTACATCATTAAATCAAATTTAACATGTATTTAATACTAATTCACTATTCAATTCAAAATTAAACATTACACTTTATTTAATAAACCTTTACGATTTAAATTCCAAATTCAATCGCGTCGGACTCAAAGCACGATTAACGTCCAACGTCAATTCAATGAAGTCCAATGGGCTTTAACTAATTTCTTTAGGCATGGGCTTCGGCAACCAAAGCCCAATAGTGGAATCACCCAAAATGCCTTAGAAATCAATTTCGGCCCATTAGGCCCAATTAAACTTTAAAGGTTCATTAGTCCAATTGGGCTTTATGGTTAAGGTTTTGGGCCCAATTGGATCCAATCCAATCTTGGCCTAAACCAAACTTGATAAACAAGCCCAATAGGCCCAATTACAACAATTCAAGCCCAAATCCAATTTAAGCCTAAATAATTAAATTACACTAATCCAATTACGCAATTTAATTACCTAAAGTGCATTACATGATTAATCGACTAAATCAATATTTTTAAAACACCAAATTAGTCTTATTAATCATATTCAATTCATTATCATATGTCAAACACACTAAATGAAAAATCAAACCCATTTACATGCTTTCATGCTCTCGGCCAAGGAGGGATTTTGTGTCCGATTCGGTTTCGATCCAATCGAACCTACAATCGACATTAAATCACCATCCGATTTGATTTCATGCACATCCAATGTCACAAAACCAAAAACACCAAGACATTAGGGGCATAGGCAATTCGGCCAACATATAGAATTTAGGGTTTTTGTTCAATTTAAAATTAAATCCAATTCAATCTTAAATTAACATCATCCTACTCCATTACCTATCACCTCCTTATATTCCAAGCTCCAAGGTTGTTTCCCTATCACCTCCTTTGATCCCTTATTGTGCTAGCAAAAAAATGGAGAAGATGAAAACAATTTTCTGCCCTTGTGTGAAGCTCACGGCGTGAGCAAGGAGAAGGAGAGGGAGAGAAACTTTTCTGTTTTTCTCTACTTGGTTTTTAAAACCGTGAATGATGAAGAAGTTAACAATTACCAAAAATCTTTTGGTAAATCAAAAAACTCTTCAAAAACCGTGAGAAAGAAAAAGAAAAGTAATGATGAGATCTCATTTACCAAAATGAATTTTGATTAAAAAACCCTTCAAAAATCGTGAAAGGTTTTTCCCTCCAAAAATTCATTAAATGGCATCACTTACTTGCATTGAGAATAGAGACAATGTATCATCCCATAAAGGTGTCTAGATAATCAATCAACTAGTCGTGTCAAGTAATGAGATTTCGCGATGTGATTTGCGGATCCCACTCGTTTCAAAATACGAATGTGTCCGCAAACACTTTCGGGCTCGGTTTCGCTAATTCCGAATTAAACGCTTTTCCGTCGCGACGTGAATTAAATAATTACGCATAGCGAAATTACTATTCACATCGCTAACGAATTAATTCTAAATTATTCGTTTGCCCGAATTAAAATCCGATTTTAATTCCGCGTCGAAATCTAATTTCGTTTAATAATATATCGAATATATTATTTTATCGATTAATTCCAAATTAATCGTTCTCTCTCTCCTATAAGGCATTTTAATCCAAGATAAAGTTTTCTCCGTAATTAATCCAAGATTAATAAAGTTCGAATCAAACATCATAGGTGAATATTCAGGAAGCGACCCAAGAGATCTCCAGATATTTGGCAGTAAATACGGTCGTCGGATAATCCAAACACGTACGTACCTCGTACTACGTTTTTACCGATTTACAAGACAAGGTTGGCTTCTAGCAAAGCGCCATGCCTACCCAATTCTCCAGAAATAATCTTATTGGAATATTAGATCTTTATCAAGCGTAGTATACCGTAGTATCGCGTACATCGATCCAGTATCAGACGATCACATGTTAGGCCTGGGGCTGGAAATGTGTCTGCCCGTACGAAACATATATCGGACATCAAACAACTAGTCTCTTTAAATCGGACAATCCTGACCTGGTCATATTGTCCCGACGGTTGCAACCTTTTATAGAGTACTAGTTCTGTATCCTGCGTGATCATCATCTCCATATGTCTGAAGTGATACTTCCATCTTGACAACACATCCAGTACACTACGATTCTCGATAAACCTAGAAGAGGCATACACAGAACCGGTTAAAGCCCCGAACCACCACAACCAAAGTTTACCGATTGTCGCAAGTACTAGTGATGCAAGTCTCAGGTTAAGACCATATACACCTACCCTGATGTGGCCTCCCATAGACACGCAGACATACTACCAATGGGATTCCGCGGGGTCTGTCCAGAGCGAAGCTCTTTTCCGTACCATCGGCAAAACACAACCTCCTATCGCACTTGCATAAGTATCCAATACTTAAATATATGAGAACTATGCCGTTGTGCCATCACAACTCGCACAAGTACAATACTAGTCTATTCCGCATTATCGTTGTCCGATCTCGATAATACTCCGACTAGGGATATTTAATGATTAAACCTTTTATTGGATACTGTCTCATATCATCTCAATACGGAACTAATCATATGGACTTTTGCCATTAATATATCAAAGTAAATAATTTTACAAAACGGCAAAAGGCAATTTCATTATCACATAGTTGATTTTGTACAATAATACAATATCATTTACAAAACAGTGACGCTATGGGTCATAATGTCTAACACCACTAACTCTACTATCACATATATATTCTCTATGCTTTGATAAAATCAGACAATCTGACTATTATCAAAATTAGAGAACACAGATTTTTGAAAAGCTCACCTGAGTCTATAATAGGCTCTATAAGCCATTATACCAAACTGCGATCTTAGCAGAATACAAACTCCAGGTCCATTCCAGAATGAACCCTTCAAAAAAAGAAATCACAATGGATCTCTTCTTCAAAGAAATCATTCAGGAATTCCACTTTGTATTCCTAGCTAAAATGTTGGACAATTATGACCCATAGCATCACTATTTGTACAGAACATGGTGTTGTTGTACAAATTAACTATGTGACAAAGGAAATTGCTCTTTTATATCATTTTTAATTGGATTACCAAGATACATAAATGATAAAAGTCCATATGATTAGTTCCGGATTAATAAGATATGAGACAGTATTAATCCATTAAGGTTTAATCATTAAAACATCCCTAGTTGTAGTATTATCCAGATTGGACATCGATAATGCGGAATAGACTAGTATTGCACTTGTTCGCGTTGTGGGAGCATAACAACATAGTTCTCATATATTTGGGTTTTGGATACTCATGCAAGTGTAATAGGAGGTTGTGTTTACCAATGGTACGGAAACAACTTTGCTCTGGATAGACCCCTCGGAATTCCATTGGTAGTATGATTATGTGTCTATGGAAGTCCGAATATGGGTAGGTGTATTTGGTCTTAACTTGAGACTTGCATCCCTAATACTTGCGACAATCAATTTACTTTGGTTTTGATCGTCCAGGGCTTTAACAGGTTATGTGTATGCCTCTTCTGGGTATATTGAGAATCGTAGTGTATTGGGTGTGATGTCAAGATGGAAGTATCACTTCAGTCATATGGAGATGATGGTCATGTATGATAAGGAACTGGTACCCTTATATGCTGTAGCTATCTGGATAATATGACTAGGTCATGCTTATCCGATTATAGAGACTAGTTACCAGAGATCCAACATGTGCTTCGTAAGGGGCAGACACAATTCCAGCCCCATGCCTAACACGTGACATCTGATACTGGATCGCAATACGCAATACTACGTATACTACGCCTGATATAGATTATATATTCCTTTAAGAATATTTCTGGAGAATTGGGTAGGCACGGTGCTTTGCTAGAAGCCAACCATGTCTTGTGAATCGGTAAAAACATATACTAGGTACGTACGTGTTCGGATAGTCCGACGACCGGATTTACTGCCAACATATCCAGGGATCTCATAGGTCGCTTCCCGAAGATTCACCGATGACGTATGACTCGCACATAATTAATCTGGGATTAATTATAAGAGAGAGAAAATTAATCTAGGATTAATTACGGAGATATTTTATCTGGGATAAAATATTATTTAAAGAGAGAGAACGATTTATTCAGAATTAATCGATAAAATAATATATTTGATATATTATACGAAACTAGATTTCGACGCGGAATTAAAATTGGATTTTAATTCGGGCAAACGAGTTAATTTAGAATTAATTCGCTAGCGACGTGAATAGTAATTTTGCTAGGCATAATTATTTAAATAAATTTGATTTAATTACGTCGCAACGGAAAATTCGTTAATTCGGAATTAGCGAACGTGAGCCCGGGAGTGTTTGCGGGCCCAATCGCATTTTGAATCAAGTGGGGCCCACATGTCACATCACATAGTCATTTAATCAAATTTATGTTGATGGAAGTTGGTGGGTGGTTACAAACTTGTAAAACACTCAAAGTTGAAAGTGATGGGATTATTACCACACATTTGGTATATCTTGATTTTAATTTTTGAAATTGAAAACAAGTTAACATTTTTTCCATCTCTCTCTCTCTTTCACTCGACATTGTGCCATTTTCTTCTCCATTTCTTGCCAAAATAGAGAGCTTCAAGAACCAAATAGAAAATTTGTTGCAAATTTTCAAGAGTGCTAGCACACACAAGAAGTCATTCAAAGGTGATAGGGAAACCCATCTATGAGCATGGAATCATTCACAAAGCTTGGAGCTTGAAGATCAATACAAGGAGCACCAAGAAAGGGCATGGCCGAGAGTCTCAAGGAGCATAAAGTTTTTTGTGTTCTTCGCATCGTAAAGCCGATCAAAGTGAGTATTTCTGCTACTTTACTTTGTTGTATTCACCCGTTTATATGCTTAATTGATCTTGGTTTGACCTAGAAAACCCAACATAAAATACATAGTTTAATATCAACATTAATCAATAGATATTTAATTGTTCAATTAGTGCGACTAGAGACAAGTTTTCTCAGAATCTACAATAGATTGATGAGTATAAATTTTCTCACTGTCATACAATAAAGGTCAAACCTTTAATAAGCTCACTTTACTTTTGCTGCATAAACAATTTGCGCATTTTTTATGAACGATTCATACTGAAAGCTCAATCAAGTTCCAAACTTGATCGTAGTAAGCTATGAACAATCTTAGATCTAAGGTTTAATGCTAACTTCCGAAATCGTATCAAATATTGCTCCCACTATAAGTTATAGGATAATTTTCTTTGATGAGAAAACAACATAACCATTAAGTATCAAATACTACACTAATGATTCTGACATCCTATTGGACTTATATGGAAGCTTTCTAAGGTTCTTTTCATCTTATTAATTATGTAGTTCCATTTATAGTATATCACTCTCACATTTAATTTCAATAAGTCAAGTCTTTTCCACAATGGTCAACATCCGATGTTACACACCAAGTAATAAAATAATTTTATTACTCGGGATCGTAGAAAAGATATTCTATCAAATAGAATACAATATTCTATTAAATTGAATAAATGATAAACTTTTACTTGTACCTCCGAGGAGTAAGTACTTTCAATTATATAACCATTATACAAAAGAAAGATTCAAATTTCAAACTTTTCAAGATTCAAATTTTCTACTTATACATATCATATATGTAACTGTAGAAACTAATGGAACCTTAATTAAAAAGATGAATTAATGTTACTGGAGCATATCCCCAAGAGTATTGAAACTAATTCGGTAACACTCATTATCAAACGAATCAAATCATATAAGGTTCGATTTCTCCCACTGACCAATTCCACCACGATGGAATCGTAGAAGAATAATATTGAGTAAGAATCATATTCATTAAATAATCTTAAAAAAATTACCATAAATTCATATGTTTGATCGTATCAAACATCTTTGAACTATTCAAAGACTCATGATGAATTTTAAAGATATAGTTTTCAAAATTTCAGATAAAAAATCTTTGAACCAGTCAAAATATTCGATCCATGTTTCATTAGAACATATTGAAAGTTCTCGAACTTTTCACGACGTTCAATATGTGTTCTCTTAGAAACACGTAACTAAGTCATGACAATTCATTAACTAACTTACGAAGTAAAGAAAACTACTCAAGGCAATTTATAATTCATTAAACTACATACATCTAATGTATTAGTTTAATAAATCTTGTGGTCCAATGACAATCATTGGTTAAATGAGATTTAATCACTTCATGAATATAATATTCATTAAACGAATAAGGATATGTGGTGTGATCTCGTATCAGACCATCCTTTATCATATAGAATAAACATCTAATGCTTAAGTGATAAAATCTCATAAAGTATTTTTCTAAGTTATTTGCTTAACCGAATATTTTTCTTAATGTTTATCTCTTCATCAATGACACTACTAGTCGTATTAAAATATGTAACAACTGTTTATAAAGAACAAGTAACTATCCAATAGTCACAAGTTCTGATATCAAATATCAAAACAATCATTAAACACTATTTTAAATAACTAGACGGGAGATCTAGTATCCAATACCTATAGTTTTTGTATTGTGAGAATCGATATTCTCTATACACAACTATGTGAAGAGGTTTTATGGCGGAAATCCGGTAATGCAGCGGAACAGTGGAAAATCAAAATTTTCTGATTTCAAAAATTTTTCTCGGATCAATTAAATAAACTTATTTATTTAATTTCCCAATTATCAAATTATGAAATATTACACAAGAAATCAAATTTTTGTGTAATTACTGTTAGACATTATGACCCATAGCGTCACTGTTTTGTAAATGATATTGTATTATTGTACAAAATGAACTATGTGATAATGAAATTGCCTTTTACCGTTTTGTAAAATTATTTACTTTGATATATTAATGGCAAAAGTCCATATGATTAGTTCCGTATTGAGATGATATGAGACAATAACAATATAAAAGGTTTAATCATTAAATATCCCTAGTCGGAGTATTATCGATATTGGACATCGATAATGCGGAATAGACTAGTATTGCACTTGTGCGAGTTGTGATGGCACAACGGCATAGTTCTCATATATTTAAGTATTGGATACTTATGCAAGTGCGATAGGAGGTTGTGTTTTACCGATGGTACGGAAAACAGCTTCGCTCTGGATAGACCCCGCGGAATCCCATTGGTAGTATGTCTGCGTGTCTATGGGAGGCCGCATCAGGGTAGGTGTATATGGTCTTAACCTAAGACTTGCATTGCTAGTACTTGCGACAATCGGTAAACTTTGGTTTTGGTGGTTCGGGGCTTTAACCGGTTCTGTGTACGCCTCTTCTGGGTTTATCGAGAATCGTAGTGTGCTGGATGTGATGTCAAGATGGAAGTATCACTTCAGACATATGGAGATGATGATCACGCAGGATACAGAACTAGTACTCTATAAAAGGTTGCAACCGTCGGGACAATATGACTAGGTCAGGATTGTCCGATTTAAAGAGACTAGTTGTTTGATGTCCGATATATGTTTCGTACGGGGCAAACACATTTCCAGCCCCAGGCCTAACATGTGATCGTCCGATACTGGATCGATGTACGCGATACTACGGTATACTACGCTTGATAAAGATCTAATATTCCAGTAAGAATATTTCTGGAGAATTGGGTAGGCATGGCGATTTGCTAGAAGCCAACCTTGTCTTGTAAATCGGTAAAAACGTAGTACGAGGTACGTACGTGTTTGGATTATCCAACAACCGTATTTACTGCCAACATATCCGGAGATCTCTTGGGTCGCTTCCTGAAGATTCACCTATGATGTTTGATTCGAACTTTGTTAATCTTGGATTAATTACGGAGAAACTTTATCTTGGATAAAATACCTTATTAGGAGAGAGAGAATGATTAATTTGGAATTAATCAATAAAATAATATATTCGATATATTATTAAACGAAATTAGATTTCGACGCGGAATTAAAATCGGATTTTAATTCGGGCAAACGAATTAATTTAGAATTAATTCGTTAGCGATCTGAATAGTAATTCCGCTAGGCGTAATTATTTAATTCTCGTCGCGATGGAAATTCGTTAATTCGGAATTAGCGAAACTGAGCCCGAAAGTGTTTGCGGACACATTCGTATTTTGAAACGAGTGGGACCCACAAATCACATCGCGAAGTCTCATTACTTGACACGACTAGTTGATGGATGTATCTAGTCACCTTTATGGGATGATACATTGTCTCTATTCTCAATGTAAGTAGGTGAGGCCATTTAATGGATTTTTTGGAGGGAAAACCTTTCACGGTTTTTGAAGGTTTTTTTTTATCAAAAATTCATTTTGGAAAATGTTATCTCATTATTGCTTTTTCTTTTTCTTTCTCACGGTTTTTGAAACAAATAAAAGAGAAAAAGAAAATTGAAAGGCACTCTCCCTCTCCTTCTTCTTGCTCACACCGTGAGCTTCTTCATGGGCAGAAAAATTGTTTTTCATTTCTCCATTTTTGCTAGCACATTGAGGGATCAAAGGAGGTGATAGGGAAACAACCTTGGAGCTTGGAATACTAGAAGACTTGAAGCTTCTCTCCCTCTTGCTCTTGGCCGAAAGTTTCCACCTTGAAGACTCAAGGATTCTCTTCATCATTTTCGTCACAAGCTTTGTAAGTATGATTCCGCCATGCTTCAAGCTTTGCATGTATAAAATGTGTATTTCTTTGGCTTATACTTTCTTTGGGACTAATTATAGAAACCACAATGGTATCATGGAGCCATGTTTAAGCATGAAATACATTAGGGTTAATTTGGGGAAAAATTGATTGAAGCATGTGTAGACATTGCATTTTTGCATAACACCCGATGAGGAGTCTTATATGGAGACAACTCCCTCTTAGTCATGAAAGTCGCGGGAAAGAACGTTGGAAGGGTAAAGTTGGAAATATATTTTTTGATGAATTTCTCCGAGTTGTTTCGCTTCGGTTGCTTGTTATACCTCCGTTTCTAAGCTTATCTTAGGCCCAACACTCCCATAGATCACCTACCTAACCCAAACCAAGCCCAAATACCCAAGTCAACCCAAGTCAACCCAAGTCAAACCAAGCCTATGCCCATTGGTAATGATTCACGCCCATTAGTGCCTTATTTAGGTAAATTGCACATTAATCACATGTTTAAATATTGATTAATCCTTGCCTAAATAAATAAAATCATTACCAAATCAAATCCAATCCCAAATCCTAATTAGGAGATGCATTCCTTATTAGAAATCAATTAGGAGATTCCTTCCTAATCTAAAAAGGAAAGCTCTCTCCCTTTGCCTATAAAAAGAGACTTTTGCCCACAAACACAAGGAGGCACACATATCTCATTCAAGCATCTTAGAAGCCCCCCTAGGACGCCCTAGCATTCCCCAAGAACTTGATATTGCCGCATCCCTGAAGCCAAGAAACCACCAAGGCCGCATCCACCTTCATCCACCACACCATTCACGCCCAACCCTCAATTACCCCATCCTTTGCCAACTTCCAACCACCATTCACAGCCCTAAATTACCCCCATATCAACCTTATTTCCAGTCCCTGAAGTGCCGCAAAAATCAGCCCCAAAGCAGCCCAAAGTAGCGCCCAAAACAGTCCCTGAAACGGCTTCACTGCTCGAGTGAACTGCTGTAGTTTAGCCGCTGTTCTGGTCAGTTTCCTTGCGTCCTTAGCCCATCAAAACAGTCCTAAAATCATCTTAAAACCATCCCAAAAATACCCAAAAAGTTTCACCCAAAAAATCTTTACAAACGCCCCTCCCGAGACCACCAAAATCACTAAAACAGTCCACTAAAACGCCCGAACCAGTGACCTGAAACGCAGCGATCAAACGGCGGTGAAACGGAGATAAAACAGCAGCCCAAGCATCAAAACAACAAGGGAAAACAGTGAGCAAACAATTTGGAAAGGTTTCGGATCATTCGCCCTTCCAACGGACTTGGAACGTGCTTCCAAAGATCGACAAAAGAGGTTAGACCTGAGGGTACCTTTTACCTATCTTCTTTATTCTTTATCTTATTTTACTTTGATATATAATTGCATGAGAGTCGTTTGAGGCAAGATTTGATTGTTGGATGGGCGGGACATGTGTTCCCTTTTGTGGTATATAGGATGGAAACCCGGACGTAAATTCCGTAGCCGAATCCGAATGGACGGTAGTGCGGTTTGTACTCGGGATACAACGCCACGTACAACTTAAGAGACATATGTTTTGTCCCATCCAAACTTGTATTTGAGCATGTTATAGTCTTTAGGTTATTTGTTTATTAGTTGAAGCATGGTTTAATTTAGTTTGTTATTTGTTTGTTAAAGCATGTTTAGGTTGTTCACTATGCATGTTCTTAGTTTATGATGCGTTTGGGTAATGATTCATACATGTTGATTTAATGGTTTAATATGCTTGTTGTGTTACATTGCGTGGAATTATTTGGATGAAAGCATGTTAGATCTAAGTACCCTTGAGCATGATGATTATTGGATAGATGCGATTGATTTAGTGCACAAATTATATCATCACAATGACATAAGTAAGGGACCATTCCGAACCCAACGGTTTGAGGTCTTCCCTTGCGAGGGGTGAGTGCGGCCTTAAATCTTTGTCCCGGTTCACACAGTGTGGCGACTCCATGTTATTTCGTATTCTCAAATAGGCCGCGAGCCTAGAAAAGCGTCGCCCAGGTTCTGTTGTCTACAGTCTGGCGACTCCACTGGGGATATTAGAGAATTGGCCTCGAAATCATGTCTTGTGATGTGTATAATTTGTGCATTAGTGGACCATTTCTATAGTGGGTTGAGGGGGTTAATCAAAGGCTTTGTTGAAGCTAGGTGATGGTTGGGTGTCTTCCTTCACTCACTACCCTTCGGGGAAAAGCTGTGAAGGCACCCAGATAAATCATTACTTGTAGCTCGTTGTGACATACTAGTTTGGAGGACTCGTTGTTTATTCCTGACACCAAGCGATAAGAGCCTAAGGGGCTTGGGTACTTAAGAGAGCCTCGCTCCACCTTCCCTCTGGGGAATCTACAACGGGAAATCCATTCGACAGTTAGTCACACACCGTAACTCGTTGGCACGTACCGTAAGGTATAAAAAGGGTGCACTCACTTGGTCGCTTGAACCCTTGAGTGGGGAGTCCTAGTTGTGGGTAATCCTTCGTCAAACGAGAGCCTTTGTCCGCGCCCCGTGAACCCACTTGTGAAACTTAGCCTTGAAAGAACCGGTAGTTATTTATTTTATGTTTGTGTGTTGGACCGCCGTCATTTGGATCCAGTTGGACCTTTTGTCAAAAGATGTGAACTTGTTGGGCCATTTAAACTGGGGCAAGTTTGTGTCCTTTGACAGTTGGGCCAAAAGCTTCTAAAATGCCGGTGGGCCACTTTGTGAATGGGCCTTTTATCATTTGAAGTCATTTAGCCATATCATTGTAAAGTGTAAACCTGTTGGGCCTTTTCAACTGGGACAAGTTTGCACCGCGCGATGGTGTGATTAAATACTTTAAAATGATAATGGGCCAAGTAGTTTAAAGTTTCTTTTTATAATTTTATCTATTACATGCATCGCATACATCTCATGCATCTCATGCATACATGCATCATGTTAACCTTTGTGTCTTAAAAGCCATCATGGATACCCGTTGGGTTAAAAAAAAAAAAAAGTCAGAGCTTTCCTAGGAAAAATCCAATATATCAGTCGGTTCATTGCAAAATTGACATCAGTGTGTGAGCCTATCTTCAAGCTGTAGAGGAAAGACCAGCCAGTAAAGTGGAACGAGCAGTGTTAGGAGGCATTTGATAGAATAAGGGAATATTTGGTGAAACCTCCCATCCTGAGACCTCCGGAACAGGGCAGACCTTTGGTGCTTTATTTGGCTATTGAACCCGAAGCGCTGGGGGCGATGATGGTACAAGCCGATGAGACAGGAGTAGAGCACGCCATCTACTACCTCAGTAAGAAGCTACTTCCGTACGAAACTCGCTATCAGGAAGTAGAGAAGATTTGTCTAGCAGTAGTATGGGTGTCCAGGAAATTACGCCACTATTTCCAGTCTTACAAGATCCAAGTGGTCGCAAAGGAGAATCCTTTGAAGTATCTACATTCGTGCCTTCACTAGTTGAAAGCTGGGCAGATGGTTAGTACTGTTGACTGAATTTGACATCGAGTACCTCACTTCAAAGGTAATCAAAGGGCGAGCCGTGGCAGAATTCCTAGCCTTGCAACCTGTTCAAGGGGATCAGTACAAGTTTGAATTCCCCGACGAAGAAATCCAAGCTATAGCAGTCCAAGGATGGAAGATGTATTTTGACGGAGCAGTGAACTGCAAGGGATCCGGAATCGGTATTGTAATAGTAACCCCTGGGGGAGAGACTTTGCCTATGGCCAAGAGGTTGACGTTTAGGGTAACTAACAATATGGCTGAGTATGACATGTGCATTCCGGCTTGACTGCATTAATAGCCTTGAGAGCTACGAACGTAGATGTTTACGAAAATTCAATGTTGGTGATCCGACAGATGCAAGGAGAATGAGAGTTAAAAGAAGAACGGTTGAAGCCATACTTATTCCACCTCAGAAACCTAGCACATGCTATCCCTAACTGCAAATTTCAGCACTTGCCTCGGGAAGAAAATCAGATGGCAGATGCATTGGCAACGCTAGCCGCAACCTGGGAGAATCCAGAGAAATTGGTGATGAGACCACTTGTGTTGACAACGGCCAGCAAACCGGTTTATGAGATAGAGAGGATCTTGGGAGTAGAGGTCGATGACGGAAGACCGTGGTATTATGACATCTAGAGGTACCTGGAACATGGGGAATACCCAGAGGACGCGAGTAGAAAAGACAGAATCGCCATTCAGAAGTTGGCTGCTCAATATGTGAGTCTGAAGGGAGAACTCTACAAAAGGCAGGCGAACGGTGTTCAGCTGAAATGCTTGAGAAAGGAAGAAGCTCAGAAGATAATGGATGAAGTGCATGCTGGCGTCTGTGGACCGCATATGAATGGATTGAACTTGTCCTGCAAGATTGTGAGACAAGGCTTTTACTGGTCAACCATGGAAGCCGACTGCGCGAGGCTGGTAAGGCACTGTCATGATTGTCAAGCGCATGGGAATTTGAATCATTTGCCGCATACAGAATTGCACGGATTGTCAGAACCGTGGCCTTTCTCAGCATGGGGAATTGATATGATCGGAGAGATTCGGCCGAATGCGTCAAACGGACATCGCTTTATAGTGGTAGCAGTGGACTACTTCTCGAAATGGGTAGAAGCCGAGTCATTCCGTAATGTCACGACAAAACAAATGGCTAAGTTCATAGCCCGGAATCTCATATGCCGGTACGGTATGCCGCATCACGTGGTTAAGGACAATGGAGTCCAGTTTCAGGGAGAGACCAAGGCGATGTTACAGAGGTATGGGATAGGTCATCATAAGTCTTCACCATACAGGCCACAGGCTAATGGAGCAGTTGAGGCAGCCAACAAGACAATAAAGAAGATTCTGGCGAAGATGACGGAGAATTACAAAGACTGGGCTGATAAGCTGCCGTATCCCCTGTGGGGGTACAGAACATCTGTGAGAACGACGACAGGAGCTACGCCTTATTCTTTGGTCTACGGAATGGAAGCGGTATTGCCGGTGGAAGTTGAAATACAATCTATGGCGGGTATTAGCAGAAGGGGAGTTACCTGAACAAGAATGGACCTCGCAGAGGTTTGAGCAGTTAGCATTGATGGATGAGAAGAGGATGAAGTCCTTGCATCACATGCAGATATATCAGAAGCGGTTGGCCCGAGCATTTAATAAGAAGGTGCGTCCTACCAAGATCAAGAAAGGTGATCTGGTACTTAAGCAGTCGAAGCCGTCGACGACAGACCCAAGAGGGAAGTTCAGACCAAATTGGGAAGGACCATACATTGTTCAAAAGGTAATGGGAAATGGAGCAGTGAGACTGTCGGACTTGGAAGGGAACGAGTTCACCGAGCCGATCAATGTTGACAGATTGAAGTTGTATTTTGCCTGAGGGGCAGAAGACTGGATGGTCACCTGCAGAAGACCTAACCCAAAAGGATAAAAAAAAATCATGCATCCATGCATACGTATAACCCACTATTGCATTCTTTTTGTTTTCGTGTTTTTGTGTTTTGTGTTTTGTATTCACAGGTTTTGAAGACAGAAAAATGAAAGCGACAGAGATAACCAATCAAAACAGCGAAAGCACTGTATTGAGTTTGGGTAGAAATCCCGGGGCCTGAGGTCCACATCAGTGTTAAGGTTCAGATAGTGAATTGAGGGTTGAGGCCCGCTTTCAATTTGAGTTTTGGGGAATGGATCCCGGGGGCGAAGCCCACAGTGTCGGCAGCAGAAAGGAAGAATTCCTTTGAATGAGTGAGTGAGTAAAAAAAAAAAAAAAAAAAAAGAAAGAGAAAGAATTCTTTGGTAATTTGATATATGTCTGGTGATGACATTGTGTGCTATAGGTAGAAGCCTTAGAAACAACGAGTGCTGGAAGTGTTCTTCGCCGGTATGCTGAATAGATTGATCTCGACTAGACTTATAAAGCACCTAATTACGGGATCTCAACAATGGAAGCCTGAGTGGTTAATGAGATGACTAGCTGAAGAGACAGAGGGTCGGTGAATGACCGTTTGCCTGGAGGTCCACCCTGGATTACAGACGCTATGATACATGATATGGTCAGAAATAACAGAAATGTCTCTGCAAGAAAAGAAAAGAAAAAGACCGCCTATAACCGATAAGCGTGAAGCTACCCATGGGCGAGTATTAGGACCACCATGAGGAGAAATGCTACCTTAAAGGGTAGGTGTGTCAGAAAAAAAAATAGAAAGAAAATCAAAGAAAAAAGAAAAAAAAAAAAAAGAAAGAAGAGAGAGTTCCGAATGAAAAGAAAGAGACAAGAGTGCAATACAGAAGACCATATCATGTCAAGTATGCTGAAGTAATCACAGCATGTGATTAAGACATTCAGGTTGGTTAGACCCACTGGTCCGATTCTCCGAAGCGAAATTATCGAGTTGGCTTGCTTAAGAATTAGCTGTGAAAGATCCTTGGCACACACACACTAGGAGTCTAGTTTGGATCACCTATTCAGACGATCGGAGTTGAGCATATCGAGTACTTTGAAGATTCTCTGGCTTCGACATCAAGCATTCGTTGAGGACGAAAATATATCCAATTATCAGAGATGATCTCGTGAGAGGAATTGCAATACGCTGAGTGGAATAATTGACATCAGTTTCAGTTTCTGCCGAGAATGGCATTCTGGGGGCGAGGCCCACATTGACATCAGTTTCAGTTTCTGCCGAGAATGGCATTCTAGGGGCGAGGCCTACATCACATCAATTTCAGTTTCTGCCGAGAATGGCATTATGAGGGCGAAGCCCATATTACATCAGATCATTATGGTCCGGGAATGGACAGCTCGGGAATGAGCACGCCGGGAATCGCACTCCGGGAATGGAGATTTAGTCCGGGAATGGACAGCTCAGGAATGAGCACGCTCGGGAATGAGCACGCCGGGAATGGCACTCCGGGAATGGAAATTTAGTCCAGGAATGGACAGCTCGGGAATGAGCACGCTCGGGAATGAGCACGCTCGGGAATGAGCACGCCGGGAATGGCACTCCGGGAATGGAGATTTAGTCCGGGAATGGACAGCTCGGGAATGAGCACGCCGGGAATGGCACTCCGGGAATGGAGATCGGTTCGGGAATGGACCACAACACGGTGACAGTTCGGGAATGGACTTCATCACATCATATCACAACAACACTCCGGGAATGGAGATTGGTTCGGGAATGGACCACAACACTGTGACAGTTCGGGAATGGACTTCATCACATCACATCACAACAACACTCCGGGAATGGAGATCGGTTCGGGAACGGACCACAACGGTGACAGTTCGGGAATGGACTTCATCACATCATATCACAACAACACTCCGGGAATGGAGATCGGTTCGGGAACGGACCACAACGGTGACAGTTCGGGAATGGACTTCATCACATCATATCACAACAACACTCCGGGAATGGAGATCGGTTCGGGAATGGACCACAACGGTGACAGTTCGGGAATGGACTTCATCACACTACATCACAGCTACACTCCGGGAATGGAGATCGGTTCGGGAATGGACCACAACGGTGACAGTTCGGGAATGGACTCCACCACACCACAACACGGTGACAGTTCGGGAATGGACTTCATCACATCATATCACAAACACTCCGGGAATGGAGCTGGAGATCGGTTCGGGAATGGACCACAACGGTGACGGTTCGGGAATGGACCTCATCACATCACAGCAACACTCCGGGAATGGAGATCGGTTCGGGAATGGACCACAACACGGTGACGGTTCGGGAATGGACCTCATCACATCACAACAACGGTTCGGGAATGGACCAGAGGTCGAATCACCTCAACACAACTTCAACTCGAATCAACCACGGCAAGTCAAGTGGCAACTGGCGAGCCAGGTAAGTAAAAATGCATTGCACGTACTTTGATAGAATTGTCATTGTCATACACTGCACAAGTCCCATCAAAGTGGGGGCGACTGTAGACATTGCATTTTTGCATAACACCCGATGAGGAGTCTTATATGGAGACAACTCCCTCTTAGTCATGAAAGTCGCGGGAAAAAAACGTTGGAAGGGTAAAGTTGGAAAATATAATTTTTGATGAATTTCTCCGAGTTGTTTCGCTTCGGTTGCTTGTTATACCTCCGTTTCTAAGCTTATCTTAGGCCCAACACTCCCATAGATCACCTACCTAACCCAAACCAAGCCCAAATACCAAGTCACCCAAGTCAACCCAAGTCAAACCAAGCCTATGCCCATTGGTAATGATTCACGCCCATTAGTGCCTTATTTAGGTAAATTGCACATTAATGTTTGGATAATATGACCCATAGCGTCACTATTTGCACAGATCATGTGTTGTTTGTAGCAAATTAACTATGTAAAAAGGAAATTACACTCTCATCATTTTGTGATTAGATCACCTTAGATATATAAATGAAGAGAGGTCACTATGATTAGTTCCTGGATTGAGATGATATAGACAGTATCAGTCCACGAAGGATTAATCATTAAATATCCCTAGCCGTAGTATTATCGAGACTGGACATCGATAATGCGGAATAGGCTAGTATTGCACTTGTGCGCGTTGTGAGGGCACAACGGCATAGTTCTCATATATATAAGTATTGATACTTGTGCAAGTGCGATAGGAGGTCGTGTTTCACCGATGGTACGGGAAACAGCTTCGCTCTGGATAGACCCCTCGGAATCCCATTGGTATTATGACTATGTGTCTATGGGAGGCCGAAATCAAGGTAGGTGTGTATAGTCTTAACCTGAGACTTGCATCGCTAATACTTACGATAATCGATAAACTTTGGTTTTGGTGGTAGGGGACTTTGACCGGTTCTGTGTACACCACTTCTGGGTTTATCAGAGAGTCGTAGAGTATTGGGTGTGATGTCAAGACGGAAGTGTCACTTCAGTCATATTGGAGTTGATGTCACGCATGATACGGTACTAGTGCTCTTGAGTGTTGCGCAACCAATCGGGATATTGTGACCAGGTCATGTATATCCGATTATAGAGACTATGTTACCAGACATCCGACATGTGCTTCGGACGGGGCAGACACTTATCCAGCCCCAGCCCTAGCACGTGATTATCCGATACTGGGCCAATATACACAATACTACGACGGTATACTACGCTTGATACAGATCTATATATTCCTGTAAGAATATTTCTGGAGAATTGGGTAGGCATGGCGCTTTGCTAGAAGCCAACCTGTCTTGTAAATCGATATAAACGTAGTACGAGGTACTTACGTGTTCGGACAGTCCGACGATCGTATTTACTGCCAACATATCCGGAGATCTCATGGGTCGCTTCCTGAAGATTCACCGATGACGTATTACTCGCACTTTGATTAATCTGGGATTAATTAGAAGAGAGAGATAGAATTAATCTGGGATTAATTCGATGAGAGAGAAAATTAATCTGGGATTATTTACGGAGATATTTTATCTCGGATAAAATATCGTTAAAGAGAGAGAACGATTAATTTGGAATTAATCGATAAAATTAATATATTCGATATATTAATCGAAATTGGATTTCGACGCGGAATTAAAATTAGATTTTAATTCGGGCGAACGAATTAATTTCGAATTAATTCGTTAGCGACGTGAATAGTGAATTCGCTAGGCGTAATCACTTAATTACGACGCGACAGAAAATTCGTTAATTTGGAATTAGCGAACCCGAGCCCGAGAGTGATTGCGAGCGCATTCGCATTTCGAATTCGAGCGCGGCACGCAAGTCACATCAAGCGTCAAATCGCTAGTCGCGTCAATCGTCAAATCAATTGTCACTTTGAGTGATGTGACTTGACAATATGTCACTTTATTAAAGTGAATAGATGTGATGTGAAAAGTGATGTGATATGACTTAAAGTTAAAAGTAAAAGTGATGGAATATGAAAAGGTTTGGAATATATATATAGTGTTTATTTATTTTTGGAAAATCAATGAATAAATATATATTACTTTTCTTTTCCTTTCACACACACATTCGGTCCTCTCTCTCTTACATGCAAACATGTACGATTTCTCTATTCCCTCTCTTTTTCTTCTTCATCTCCTTCACGCATGGTGCGATTTCTTCTCTTATTTTTCTGGTTTCACCGAAAATTTGAGAAGCAAAATGGAAGATGAACAAGTGCTAGCACACCTTGAGTGATACATAGGTGATAGAGAAGTGTCTTCATGAGCTTGGAAAGCTTGAAGCTTGGAGCTTCAATGGAGTCTTGCATGGCCGAAAATGGAGGAGACTTTCACAGCCCAAACCGTGCGTCCACTGCAGTTCCAGAAGCCATTGCCGAGCTTGGAGGGAGCTTAAAAACGCATGTTTTTCATTTCATCAAAACCGTTCAATGTGAGTTATGTTTCCGCCTTACTCCTTTGATGTGTTTATATGCGGTTTTTATGCATGATTTGTGATCCTTGGGACCTTTGAATTTAACTCCTACAATGGTATCTAGAGCTATTGTTGCATGAAAACCGAATTAGGGTTCTTGAGCAAATTTGGGGCTTTTTGATTTTAGCTTGATTCTGTCTAATTGATTGTTTGAGAATGATTATATATGATTGAATTTGAGTTTTATGTCAATTTGATAAAAAAAATTGATTGGATTGATTTTCCCCAATTTGCTTATTTTGTCAAAACTTTAATTTGGGTAAACTCGATTTAGGCATGATTTGGTTGAATTGTTTGATGAAGTATGCTTGAATGAGGTTGAATTGAAGTTGTGCATGATCAATTTCAAGAAAATTGGATTAGATCAATTTTCCCCAATTCTTTAGGTTGAACATGAAACTTGAAATTTGGGTAAAATGTGTTTGAGCATGTTTTAATTGAATTGGATGTTTAAGTATGCTTAGAACATGTTTAATTGAGATTGTGTGTGATCAATTTCGTGAAATTGGATTGGATTCAATTTTCCCCAAATTGAAGGCTTGGCCGAAAATTGCATTACCCTAATGTCTTGGTAATTTTGTTTTGTTTGATCATTGGATGACTTAAAACATTGGTTAATGTTGTTTTGAAGTTCAATTGGATTGAATTTTGATTTAGAACATTTTTTCCCTTTTAAAGTGGCTTGGCCGAATCTTATGAACATGAAATTCTTGTGATTTTTTGTTTTAATTCATTGGATGAATTGAATTGATTTGGGAAATTAAGATTGTGGATTCAATTGGATTGAAACCGAATCGAATTGAAAACCCCTAATTGCCGAGACTTGATAGCATGTTAATTGGTTTGATTTTAATTGAATTGTGTTGGACACTATTTGGTTGTTAAAGTGCATGATTAATTAGGCTAATTGATGTTTTAGAAATGTTAATTGGGTAATTGATTATGTATACACTTAGGTTAATTAATTGTGAAATTTGGAATTTTATAAGTTAATTAATTTGGGCTTGATTTTGGAAATTGGGCTTGTTAGGTTGTAATTGGGCTTTTGGGCTTTGTTGTAACAAAGTTGGGTTTAGGCAAAATTGGTTGGATCCAATTAGGCCCAAAACCGAATCCAAAAGGTCCAATTATGACTTAATGGACCTTAATTATTTAATTGGGCCTAATGGGCCAAAATTAATTTAAAGGCTTATGGGGTAACTCCCGGATTGGATTTTGGTTGTTCGGTTTGACCCGAGTTGACCAAAAGTCCACGCCTTATAGAGATTAATTAAAAGCCCATTGGACTTTAATTAAATAAACATTAGATGTTAATCGGGCTTTGAGACCCGTTGCGATTAAATTTGGAATTTAAGTCGTAAAGGTTCATTAATAAAAGTGTAATATTTAATTTGGAATTAAATAATGAATTAGAATTAAATACGTATTAAATTGGATTTAATTATGTAATTTAATTTAATTCGTAGGAATCGTACTTTGAGTACGTGTTCGCAATACGAGTTTGACTCGAACAAAATCAAATCTTTGTTTGAACATTGGATGATCACTAATAATCAAGATTAATTAATTTGATTGATTGATTGATAACATGCTGCTTGTATGAATACATGGTTGTGATGTTTGAATAATGCATATCGGATGGATATTAGCCGGGTGGGGCGATTTTGGAAATTGTAATAAATTTGATTTATTAAATTGGACCTGCGTGTCCAGCCTTATCTCCTATTTCTTTGTATTCTCTTCTCACCTATTCCCCTCCATGTAAAAGAGGTTTCTTTAGAAGTGTAGTGTAACGGGTAGAAGTAATACAAGTGCTAGCGGAGAGAGAAAAGGAGAGATTTGATCTAGGATCAATGTGTTAAGTATCCATCCGCATATCATTATTATTTTATTTCATACTCGCTTATTATGTATTTAGAATGCATGTTTAAGGGTGTATGATGATGAGACCTTAACAAAGATAATTAAATTGGTAGCCAATTTGCACGCGAAAAACCCTCGTTTTTATTAAGCAAATATCCTTCCATTGAATGATTCTTGTTCAAGATCCGAAGTTGGCATTGGTTTGTTTTTGACCAAAGTCAAGACCTTTGTCAATCAAGGATGTACTTGAATCATGAGAGTTTTGTTGGCATATCAGTGTCTTGTCCAAATAGTGATTTTTATTGACCAAAGTCAGATCACTTTTTGTCCAATGACATTGATTACGAAACTTTCCTCGTCAATGGGTCATGCTTAACTGGATCATTAGGTTTGTTTTTGGCCAAAGCCAAGGCCTAGATGATTCGGAGGATATGGTTAGGAAAATGTAATGGTTACATTGACATTATACATATGTTTCGGACTTGGATGTCCACCTAACCGGATCTAGGAATTGGATGAGATCCAATTGATCTGTGAGATCTACCTAGTTAAATAGCATACAGCTTTTATTGGCCAAAGTCAGGGTTGTGTGTTATTTAACGGGATCCTAGCCCACTAGGAAACACGGTTTCCCGAGTACTCCACAGAGGGTTAGAGGCTCGACGAAAAATAGTGGGAGGCAAGTATTGAATTTTGCAACATTCGTTCGCGATTACTCGCTAAACACGCTCATTTTAATTATTTCGTCGTTATATTAAATGTTAGTTAGACTAATATTTAAATTGTTGTTTTAATAAACAGTTGGACTGTATTATACTTGATTATATATAATTGGATTATATTAATCAATATATTGAATTAATTAATTTCAATTTACAGTTGATTTTATAATTGGATTATAGTAATCAATGTAATTGAGGTTAATTAATTTGGATTATATTTGATTATATAGTTGGACTATTATAATCATTATAATATATATAGTACCACTAATCGTTGATTAAATAGTTGGACTATTGTAATCAAGATAAAATTGAAAAGTTGGATATTTAAAATATAATCTGGGATTAAAATATTTTAAATGATTTAATTTTCAAATTGGGAATAAATAATAGGTTACTTTATTTGATAAAATAACTTATTATACCTTACGCCCAAAATTAAGCAAAATAATAGAGCATAAAATCTTTGGAAGATTTATGTGATGATGACTTTAATGCTTAATTAATATACTTATCATAAATCTAATTTTAGATTTAAGAGTATTAAAATTGCAATAATAATTCTTGGAGAATTAATTGACTATTCTAGTGGAGAAAAGTCAAAGTTTGCAAATGGGCATGTAGCACAAGGTGCACATCGTTTCGATATTCCGAAACCCAAGGCTTGGCCAAAGGTTTGTGAAATATTGAAAAGGATAATTGACATATCTCAAAGTGACTACCATTTGGATATGGAAGACACGAAGGAATTAAAGATAGGGCGAGGCTCTAACTTTAAAAATATTTGTCAAGTTATGTTCACAACTAGTATTAAAATTGAATTTTAAATACTTAGTGTGGTACATAAAACACATATGTATTGACGTTCAGAATCCGCTGTGAGCTGGATACTGGCTTCAAGCCGAGATTTCTCTGCGAATTGGAAATGGGACGAAAGTCGCTGTTTCGACCGGAGATACCTAAGTTTAGGAACTACCCTTTGGGTATGTACTTAATTTAGGAAATGTTATAATGTAACTAGTTTAACTAGAGACATTATCTCTATATCAGGGTTTAATCCGATACGGATAAAACCTTTATATTCTAGAACACTAAAGTGTTTCATTATATAAAGATGATACTGAGATATTACATTGGATGTAAATAACAGAATTTATATTTTGAATATAATAAAATCTCAAACATATAAATTGACAAATAAATAGCTCAAATTGATTTGATCAATAGAGACTTATTTGTGGCATTGTTGTCTAGGACACAATTATAGAAGACTCGTATATCCACACTTTTTAAGAGTGGGTACTAGGACTGATTTGACTATTCAAATAAGGTCTACGAATCTAGTTTATTAGGTTAAATACCTAAAATACTATTTACTTGGTAATAGTAAAAGGGCCACCGATCTGTAAGCCCTATTCATGGTGAAGTAAGTGGGCCCATATCTAGCTAGGCTAGATGTGAACATGAATATTTCGTGATCTTAACGGATGTGACATCACGTTGTGGTTATGTGTTTCTTTTGAAGAACACAGATCGGAAACTTTAGAGTTTCGACACGAAGTAGAAAAACAGATCGGCTATAGTGTTATGCCGCCACGGTAAAACCGTAATGGAAAAAACTTAAGCAGTAAGTTTCATACGTAAATGAAAGAGTACGGTATTCTTT
>SKCR01006389.1:0-24849 GCA_019454045.1 Zanthoxylum bungeanum
GGCTTCTGAATCTTCATCTGGTTCAGTCGACCAGGGACATCCCCAGAAGGACTCATGTCGAGTCAATTGAAGACATGGGCCTCCTTTAGTCCATAAGACTATGTCGAGTGAAATGGCTCCTGAACCTTCATCTGGTTCAGTCGACCGGGGACATCCCCCGAAGGACTCATGCCGATTCAATTGAAGATATGGACCTCCCTCAGTCCATACGACAGTGTCGAGTTAAAATGGCTTCTGAACCTTCATCTGGTTCAGTTGACCGGGGATATCGCCCGAAGGACTCATGTCGAGTCAATTGAAGACATGGACCTCCCTCAGTCCATACGACAATGTCATGTGAAATGACTCCTGAACCTCCATCTAGTTTAGTCGACTGGGGACATCCCTCGAAGGACTCATGTCGAGTCAATTGAAGACATGGACCTCCCTCAGTCAATACGAAAATGTCGAGTGAAATGGCTCCTGAACCTCTTTTGGTTCAGTCGACCGGGGACATCCCCCGAATGACTCATGTCGAGTCAATTGAAGACATGTACCTCTCTCAGTCCATACGATAATGTCAAGTGAAATGGCTCCTGAACATCCTTCTGGTTCAGTCGACCGGGGACATCCCTCGAAAGACTCATGTCGAGTCAATTGAAGACATTGACCTCCCTCAGTCCATACGACAATGTCATGTGAAATGACTCTTGAACCTCCATCTGGTTCAGTCGACCGGGGACATCCCCCGAAGGACTCATGTCGAGTCAATTGAAGACATAGACCTCCCTCAGTCCATACGACAATGTCGGGTGAAACTATTCGTGAACCTTCGTTAGGTTCAGTCGACCCAGAATACCCCCATTGTACGACGACATCATGTGAATCAGCTTCGAGCCTTTGACAGGATCAGTAAATAAGTGCCCCACATCCCGTTTCATTCGACAATAATACTCTTAAAGTCAAAGACTTCTAGACTTAGAGAGTATGGGACAAACTACATGGGCCAAATTTGGGCCGAAGAGTAAAATCGACATTTCACCTCGGAGCCAACCATAAAACCCGAAACCCAATAGTAAGTCCAGCGTGAGAACCAATATCAGACCAAGAGGCCTCACAAGCCCAAGCCCATTGTCACCAAGAGACCAAATCAAGATGGTCTACAGACGCATCAATTACCAGATTGGAAAAATGTCTAAACTCATTGTAGGCACTGCATTTTTGCATATAAGTCCCTATGATGAGTCTCGTATGGAGACACTACCTCTTTAATTATGAAAGCCGCGGGAAACAGACGTCGGAAGGGAAGAGTCAAGAATTACCATTATTGTTGGATTTAATTCGCTGGATTAGCTTCGGGTTCACTTGTTGGACCTCCGTTTCAAAACACACATTTAGCCCAAAACCCCATAAACCACTCACCAAGCCCACACATCATTAAACCAAACACCCAAGCCCACCAAATGGACCAAAGTCACGCCCAAACACATTCCCAAATAAGAAAAATCACATTAAACACATCCATAAATCAAGCCAAATCCACTTCATAAATTAAAGAAATCCCATGGATCCCTTGCCTAATTAAACTAAATCATATCCCTAACTAAAAGATAATAAATCAAAATAAATCAAATCACTTCCCCATTTAAAAGATTTCATTATCACATACTAATTTAAAAAGATATCCCATTAATGCACAAAGCCTTCTCATTCTCAAACAAGGTAAACCCCACCCCATTTGCCTATAAAAAAAAACCCTTCACCACACATCTAAACCCTAGAGCTCATACACACAATATTCTAACAAGAAACAATCAGAGCACATTCACGCAAATCACAAGAAATTATGCCCTTCAATGCACGCATACACTCCCTCTTGGCCTTCACCATTTGTCGTCTATAAGCCTTGTCCATTCACACACCAAACATCCAGCCCTCCTTCCACGCACCTGCTAACCTCACCCAAAACCATTCACGCATTAGCCACCTAAAACCTACTCACGTAAGCAGCTCTCTGACCTAGCACAATCAACGCACTAGCCTCCACTCACTAGCCCCCTAGCTAGTCAACAAAATCAGTGCCACATAGCCCTTCATCCAGTAAACTTCAAGCACATAACCTCCTCCACAAACAGCCTAAATAGCCGCATATCATCACTCCAAATTGCACGCATAAAGAACCCAAATAGCCGTATATCATCACTCCAAACTGCACGCAAACTGCCCTCCATGCACTGCCCAAAAACTGAACACACAAACCCCTCATACTGCCCAGTTCAGCCGCACCATAAAACCCCGTAAACAACCGCATATTAGACCCTTAAAACAGTCCAAAGACCGCAGCCCTTAACCCTCCAAAAACTGCCAAAAATAGTCCCATATTACCTTAAAACATTGATCTGCAAAATACAACAGAAACAGCAGTGAAACAGAGCGAAAACAGCAGCCGAGACGGCAAAACAGTGAGGAAAAACATTGGATTAGTGAACTAGAAAAGTTACGGAACATCAACCTTTTCGACGGCCGTGTAACGTGCTTTTAAGAGACGACAAAAGAGGTTAGACCTTAGGGCACCCTTTTTACTTATTATCTTTCGTTTCTTTATTTATTTTAATATATTATCGCATGAGAGTCGTTTGTTGAGGCATGATGTGAATTCCGGATGAACGGAATGCAAGTTCTCTTTTGTGGTATATCGGATGGAAACCCATACGTAAATTCTGTAGCCGAATCCGAATGGACGGTAGTGCGATTTGCACTCGGGATACAACGCCACGTACCACTTGAGAGACACACGTATTTCGTTTCATCCAACCATGTATTTGAGCATGATTAGGTTGCTAGTACGTTATTTATCTTTGTAAGCATGATTTAGTTTAGTATGTTATTTATCTTTAAGTATGATTTAGTTGTTTATTTTTAAGCATGATTATTTATTTATTTTGCGTTTGGAATTTGCATTATGTTTATGTTGTTATTTGTTTTCCGCATTATATGATTGAAGCATGTTCATGGGATTGCCGTGTGTTATTGTGTGTTTGCCGTGGTGATAACTTACTTTTCAAGCATGCAAACTTAGACATAGGATTTATCTTTTAGATATAGGTTGTTCTTGAGCATGTTGCGTAGATTCGGTTAGTTTATTGCACAAATCACATCATTACAAGTGACATAAGTAAGGGACCATTTCGAACCCAACGGTTTGAAGTCTTCCCTTGCGAGGGGTAAGTGCGGCCTTAAATCACATTTTCCCAGTTCACACTGGGTGGCGACTCCATGTTATTTCTCCAGTTTAGTTCCCCGCGAGCTATTCCGTACTCCCAACTAGGCCGCGAGCCTAGAATAGCATCGCCGATTTCTGTGTCCTACACTCATAAACCCCTCCAACGAGTAGAAGAAGAGTAAATGAGCCTACTTCAAAGACCCTATAAAAAGAAAAGGTCTGGATTTGGAGAAGGGAGAAGAAAATGATATTCAATTCTCTGGTATTTCACCTCGATTCATCAAACAACACACCGCCCTCACGGAAAAAAAAAACAGAGATTGAGGTAACTTCAAGCCTTGATCTCCCTATATTAATCTCATCCACATTACTGACTTGGGCATCGGAGAGCCTACGGCTTCCACCACACCAGTGGGTAATACTCCCCGCTCATCCTACCCTCATTTTGCAGGTTCGCTAGTGCCCCTAAAATTCAGATTCTCGATTGTGGACTTCAGGTGAAAAACCAACATCCACAACAATGAAATCCTACAACATAAAACTGAAAGTGGGAGTAAGTCATATAAACGATTTAATGAGTGGACGCTGCAAACGAAAGTAAAAACGTAGAGTACATAACTTTTATAAATAATCTAATTTCAATTCTTGAAAGTGTAAACTTATATAGTTACGGACACCTACCATGGATCGATAATCATGAATCATAAATATTGGAACTTAAACTGTAGATTATGTACTATTAACATAAGCATGAAACGGAAACTGTAAACGTGAATGAAAAATCTGTAAGCATGGTTAGTAGTCTGAGATCATAAACTGACATATGTAACATAAAATGAAACTACCAACATGACCTGAAAACTGTATACATGATTATGATGATGTTGATTATGTTGCTGATGTTATTTTATTTATACAGCTTATATATGTGCATCGTTCTACATGTTTATTTCTGTTATTCCCTTTGCTTTTCATTGATATGTTGTTTGTTGTTATTTCAGGTGAGATGTTCAACATCTTTAACAATTTCAAGACTAGTGGATGTTAAGTTTTAGATCGAGTTATATTGTAATAAGT
Organism: Zanthoxylum bungeanum; assembly: GCA_019454045.1. Classification (NCBI taxonomy): domain Eukaryota; kingdom Viridiplantae; phylum Streptophyta; class Magnoliopsida; order Sapindales; family Rutaceae; genus Zanthoxylum; species Zanthoxylum bungeanum. The sequence goes on from SKCR01006389.1 coordinate 4,280, forward strand.
CTCTGTCTTGATGGTTGACAGTTGGATGTTTTATTTTTACATTCTATTACCATAGTCTTTGTATTATGTGATTTTGTCAAGAAATATCAAATGAAGAGATTGTTGGGTCTAATTTTGGTTGGAAAATTCCGTAACAAAATGTCACATCCCAGATTATCCAAGACATAATCTACACGTGAATTCGGCCTTATGGCCTATTGTGACAAATATGTAAATATACAGACCCATGATACCGTGTTCCTAATGACTGCAACTGCTGTCCATCTTCTCCAAAATTTGTCATCTGCATGCAATGAAATCCTGCAACATAAAACTGAAAGTGGGAGAGTAAGTCATATAAACGACTTAGTGAGTGGACGCTACAAATGAAAGTAAAAACGTAGAGTACATAACTTGTAGAAATAATCCAATTTCAATTAGATTCTTCAAGGTATAAACTTACAAAGTCGAGGACACCTACCATTGATCAAGAATCATGAATCGTAAATCTTTGAACTTAAACTGTAGATTATGTACTATTACCATAAGACTGAAACATAAACTGTAAACGTGAATGAAAAATCTGTAAGCATGGTTAGTAGCCTGAGATCATAAACTGACATATGTAACATAAAATAAAACTACCAACATGACCTGAAAACTATATACTTGATTATGATGATGTTGATTATGTTGCTGATGTTATTTTATTTATACAGCTTATATATGTGCATCGTTCTACAGCTTTATTTAAGCTATTCTCTTTGTTTTTCATGGGTATGTTGTTTGTTGTTATTTCAGGTGAGCAGTTCGAAATCTTCACCAAGTTCAAGACTAGTGGATGTCAGGTCTTAGATTGAGTTATGTTGTAATAAGCCTATGTCTTAATGGTTGATAATTGGCTATTTTATTTTTTCATTTTATTATCATAGTCTTTGTATTAGGTGATTTTATTACGAAATGTCAAATAGGGAGATTGTTGGGTCTAGTTTTGGTTGGCAAATTCCGTAACAAAATATCACATCCCAGATTATCCAAACATGATCGACGAGAGATAGTAATACTTTCTCTATAAGCCTCTAACATGAAATATATAATGTGACCTGATCTATAAGTGGACTATCTGATCCTGAATACATGCATGACTGATACATAAAAGTGCATAAATTTCAAGAAAAATGCTTAATGCAACATAATCTACACGTGAATTCGGCCTTATGGCCTATCGTGACAAATATGTAATACACGGACCCATGATGCCGTGTTTCTAATGATTACAGCTAATGTCCATCTTCTCCAAAGTTTGTCATATGCATGTACTGAAATCCAACAACATAAAACTGAAAGTGGGAGAGTAAGTCATATAAACGACTTAGTAAGTGGAAGCTGCAAACAAAAGTAAAAACGTAGAGTACATAATTTGTATAAATCATCTAATTTCAATTATATTCTTGAAACTACAAACTTAAAAAGTCGCGGACACCTACCATGGATCAAGAATCATGAATCATAAATATTGGAACTTAAATTGTAAATTATGTACTATTACCATAAGCATGAAATGTAAACTGTAAACGTGAATGAAACATCTGTAAGCATTGTTAGTAACTTGAGATCATAAACTGACATATGTAACATATAATGAAACTACCAACATGACCTGAAAACTATATACATGACTTGAATCCATAAACTTGAACAAAAAATATACTAATGATTGTAACTGTAATACTAGAACTTGTATACATGACTAAAAACTGCATTCATGATAATATGTCTACAAACTGAAAACATGATGTGGAAACTATGAACATGACTTGAAAATATAATCATGAGCGAAAAGCTGTAAATATGATTGTAAGTACAATGCGTAGACTGCTTAACATGAACTTGTAAACATGACGGAAATTCATGACATGAAACGAAATTGGATCATGAACTGAAATCGTAAACATCAACTGATACTGTAAGCATGATCTAAAAACGTAAATCTGAAACAGCCGCAAACATGACGCATGACCATGAACATGAACATGATAATACGAATGTAAACTATAAACATGACTTTAAAATTATAACATGAACTGAAAATCTATAACATGTCTGTAAATTGTAACTGTTGGAGTTGGTGCTTGAAGTGCCAATCCGAATAATGTATTGTATACTATATTTTATTATTTATTAATAAAATAATTGTTTTTTCATTTCAACCTTGTTAATGGTAATTATTATGTCATAATGTATATTAATTGATATATATATATATATATGCTAAGAATGACATCGACCTTATAACAGTCATGTAGTAATATTGGACATTGGGTGGTGTTAGGATTGGTGCTCGGAGTGCCAATCCGGATCGTATTTATGTCCGATTCATAAATACGAACAATAACTTTTTCCATAATATTACTTATTTAATGGTAGCATCTTTTGTCTTTTATGCATATATTCAATCTAATTACGATTAGAAACTAAATCTGGTTTAGTGATATGTGTATATTAGACAAAGACCCTAGGATTTACAATGTAGTACGCAGTTACAATGTAGTTTGTAATAGACATTGGGAAGTGTCACTATAAGTTGTATATCCTTAAATAAAGTTCCTGGTCAAGATTTACCAACACGGGTCGATGGTTTATCCCAATGAACTATAAGTCTCGGGAGACTCGTATAGACATGTAGGTGTTTATTTGATAAACACTGAACGACTCACTAAAGTTTTCCTAATAGAGGCTACACCAACGTCAATATGAATCTTCTTGAGTTGAGCGAGCATAATGGTCAATGACTTGAGATACCACAGTGGATATATAAGTTATCCTCCACACTTTGATGGTAGTCACGTCACCGATCTATTTAGATCAGACCTCCGCTTGTTCGTTGAGTGTGGACTGATGCTCATGTTATCATGTGCATATCAAGATAGAATCCGTCAATCCTGTGTACATGGCATAGGCATCCTACACATGTTTGCGATCTAGTAAATCCATGGCCGTGGTATAACTTCGGAAACCTGTTCCGAGTGTTATTTAGAGATCGTAAATTGAAAGTCGATTATATTATACCGAAAGGATTTGACGTTTTTATCTATATCAAAAGTATAATATGGATAGCCTGTGACAGAGGGATTATACGTATGCAATGACCTCGACTTGCATAGTTTAGCGAGATTATCTGTGGTCGTCATAATTCATGAGTGGGTGTATTATGGATACGAAATTGGATTTCATGATAGATAAACCTAAACTTATAGAGTTTCACAATATGAAGTGTACTCGTTGAGCACTTGGGCAACACATTATGAATTATACAGATTATTCATAATACTTCATCATATTAAGTGAGTTAATTCGAATCGTTTAAATGGTTGAACGATAACACATACATTAGGGGATTTTAGTCATTTAATAATTATTGTGTATTTGTATTTGATACATAATTTGATTAGATACACATTAATTAATTGTCAAATGAGATTTTGACGCATGTAACTTCTATACGTATTTTATTTAATGTAAATAAAATACATATAGATTAATAATTATATTAATTAATTATTTGGATATTTAAATGTTAAATATTTAGATGATTAATTGATATATATATTTCATAACTGTTATGGAATATATGTTGAATTATTATTGATTACACATGACATTAAATTTAAGGTTAAAGTGTTAAATTTTATTTTTAAATACTTTAACTTTATTTTTAATTTAATTAGATAATTTTCATTTGTGATAATTATTATCAAACATGCTTATTATTAATTGGAAACATGTGGCATGATTTATTAATTTGATTTTGGATCAAATTAATTTTTCCAAAAATGACTTTTTTGCCCCTACAAATTCGGTTATGGTAATTTAAAAAGGGAAAATTTTTTATTTTCTCATTTAACCTAGCCATGGCCGAATGGCTTCCTCCAAAAGAGCTCCCAAATTATTTTTGATGATTCAACAAAGAAGAAAGTAAAAAATTCAAGAAAAATCCAAAGAAAGTTGAAGATTAAGGTAATCTTTAATATTCTTTAGTGTAGAAAGTCAGTTTCCTGTTCCTGTATTGTTAGAATAGTTCTAGGGTTTACATACGTTTTAGAATTTGGGGCTTTTAGATTTGGAGGATGGAATTGGAAGCATATAACATGTGTGAAATAGTTTTGAATAATATTATTGTAATATTTATTCAATTTGATTTTTTGATGATAAGTTGCTATTTTAGAGTGTTATGACCACTCTTGTAATGTCTAGAATTGTTCTTGGGTGCTTCATTGGTGGTGACTTGAATTGGTGTTTTGATTAATTGGATTAATCTTGAAAATTTGGATTTAAAGCATGAAAATTAATAATTTATATCTCTGGATCAGATTTGGATTTTCAGCAAATTTGTTGATGAAAAATATGTCTTTTGAATGTATTGGATGTATTTTGGGTGTTGGAACTGTATCGGGGCAGTTCATGGGATGCCCGAACAGGGACATAATCTCTGTTTGGAAAGCCGTCACCCGGTTGGCTCAAAATCCACCTGGTAACGTCGTTTTTGGCCGTTTTCACTTATTTCAAGTTGGAAACACTTTCCGACAATTGTGACAACTCCCAAAACACATCCAAAACATTCAAAAGACACCAATTTCAACACAAAATTAGAATCAAGTGCAGGTCTGATCCATTGAACAAAATCGCTAAATTTTTCATACTTTAATCCAAAATTCACAAAGATTAATCTAATTAATCCAACACCAATTGAGTCCCACCACATATGAACAACCGAAGAACAATTCTAGGCTATTTAGAGTGGATCAATAACTCTAGAATGACAACTATATTGTCCAACAATAATTTGAACCCAAATTACAGTAATCTAGTTCAATACACTTCCACACATGCTTAATCTTTCCAATCCACCATCCAGCAACAAAAGCCCCAAATTTTGACAAGCAAAGGAACCCTGGAACTTTTCTAACAACTCAAGAAATAAAAAACATGCTTTCTAAACTTTAGGATGTAGAAAGTTACCTTTAAATCTCATAAATCCTTAAGCTTCCTTTGAATTTCATTCATTTTTGCATGAATTCTTCAAACAGTTTTCCAAACCCATTTTGAGACCCTTGGACGTTGATGGTGATCATAGAAAGAAAGAGAAAAACCATTTCATTTTTATAAAAGAGATGACCGAAATTGGCTAGGTCAAGGGGGAATTTTTATCATTTAAAATTTAATCAAATCAAATTAAATATAAATCAAATCAAACTTTGTATAAACCAATCAAAATTGGACAAAAAAGGTTTGATTTAAATCATGCCAAGTGTACCAATTATTTATCACCATTTGTCATAACAATTATGACAAAAAGGATAAGGCTAAAAAATTAATTATTTAATTATTTAACCATTAAATAATTAAACAATCAATTTACACATATATATGTATTTTTATTTACATTAAATAACAAATACATATATTTATGGCATGTGTCAAAATCTTATTTGACAAATAACTAATGTGTATCTAATCGTATTATGTATCAAATACAAATACACAATAATTATTAGCGAAAAAAAATCCCTTAATTTCATGTGTTATCGTTTAACGATTAAACGATCCGAATTAATTCATTTAATCCAGTGAAGTATTATGAATAATCTGTATTATTCATATCGCGTTGCCCAAGTGCTCAACGAGTACACTTCATATTATGGGACTCTCGAAGTTTAGGTTTATCCGTCACGAAATTCAATTTCGTGTCCATAATCCACCCACTCATGGATTATGACGACCATAGATAATCTCGCTAAACTATGCAAGTCGAGGTCACTACATACGTATAATCCCTCTGTCACAGGCTATCTGTATTATACCTAGGATATAGATCAGAACGTCAAATCCGTTCGGTATAATACAGTCGACTTTCAATTTACGATCTTTAAATAACACTCGGAACTGATTTCCGAAGTTATACCACGGCCATGGATTTACTAGATCGTAAAGACGTGAGTATGCCTATGCCCTGTACATAGGACTGACGGATCTTATCTTGATACGCACAAGATATCATGAGCATCAGTCCACACCCAACGAACAGGCGAAGGCCTGATCATGACTAGATCGTTGACGTGACTGCCATCAAAGTGTGGAGGATAGCTCATATATCCACAGTGGTATCTCAAGTCGAAAGACCAATATGCTCGCTCAACTCGAGAAGGTTCCTATTGACATTGGTGTACCATCTATTAGGAAACCTTCAATGAGTCGTTCAGTGTCTTATCAAATAAACACCTACATGTCTATACGAGTCTCCCGAGACTCATGGTTCACTGGGATAAACCATCGGACCAAGTCACGATATACGACATATACTGGTCTCAGCGGATTTTACTAACCGACCCGTGTTAGTAAATCTTGACCAGGAACTTTATTTAAGGATACACAACTAATAGTGCGCTTCCCAATGTTAATTACAAACTACGTTGTAACTGCGCACTATACTGTAAATCCTAGGGTCTTTGTCTAATATACACGTATCACTGAACCAAATTCAGTTTCGATCTAATCGTTATCGCAATTAGATCGAATAAGCGTATAAAAGACAAAGGTGCTACCTTTAAAATTAGTAATATTATGGAAAATATAATTGCTCATATTTATGAATCGGACATAAATACGATCCGGATTGGCACTCCGAGCACCAACCCTAATACTCAAGAGTTTGGCAACAACAAGTAAGCCTTCTTTACAAATCGAGTTTTTCCAACAAACCCAACTATTTTCCCTAGCCAGCATCATTCATATTTTGCAGAATCCAAATTCTACATGAATATGACTTAAATGCTATATCAGTATTGTGCTATAGCTACTAAGTTAGCTATGTATTTAGAAATCAAATCCAAATACTTAAAGATAACCGCAAACACTATACTAATATGAAAACTTCTACTCGTTGAGGTCACTATGCTAACTTCATAAGTCAATATTTTAAAAGTTGTAACTGATTCCACTAATTCAGTAGAATCAACAGTGACACTCCCACTGCATCTTTTATGACTTTATATGACATAGACCATATAATGTCATAATTAGAATCAAAACTAATCTAACACCTCATGGTTGCAGACAAATTCTCCATTTATGAGAAACTCGTTCTTAATATCTCAAAGATCACAAAAAACATGTTTCTAGAACCATCATATGTTATATACCATATCAAAATAACTCGTAACAATTACGATTAAATTGATATTTTAATCGCAAATAATATAGTATTCATTACGCCATCATCCTATGATGCATAAGATTGACTAGACATTCCAATCAATCTATCTTTCGACAAAGGAATCATCCTCTACGAAAGATGAATACTATATATATATATATATATAAGACACGTTAACTGTCAAACAGTTGTACTAACTGTCATACATATAGTCTAACTGTGTCCTTTATTAGATCATATCTAATATGTGACTAATGAGAGTATCTCACAAGTCTCTTAGTTTTATATCTTATATAAAACTTTATATCAAATATAACAGAGACTAATCCCACTGCTTTCACGAAGAAAAGAAGACTTAGGATATATAATATTAGAAAGAAATGTGTACGCTCCCACTGTCCCTACTGACAAATATGCATTCTCTAAACTTCGATAAAACCATAAAATCTGATTAATATCAAAATCAGAGAACACAACTGTAGGCACTGCATTTTTGCATATAAGTCCCGATGATGAGTCTCGTATGGAGACCCTACCTCTTTGATTGTGAAAGCCGCGGGAAACGGACGTTGGAAGGGTAAAGTTGGAAATTAGCATTTTGTCGGATTTAACTCGCTTGTTTCGCTTCGGGTTCGCTTGTTGGACCTCCGCTTTAAAATACATCACTGACCCAAGCCTATTAAAACACATCCAAATTAAATAATTAAAACATTTAAAACACATCTCACAAATTAAATAATTAAAACATTTAAAATATATGTCTCAAATTAAACTTAAATTAAATTAAATTAAAACGCATTCACAAATTAAAGCTAATTAAATTAAATTAAAACCAATTAAATAACTAAATTGAAATTTAATTAAAACTAAATCTAATAATCAAACCAAATTTAATTAAAACAAATTAAAATGAAATTAAATTAAAGCTAATTAAAATTAATCTAAAATACAATTGAATTAAATTAAAGCTAATTAAACTAAAATTAAAATCAAAATAAATCACTTCCAAATTAAAATCAAATTAAATAATTCACCACCTAAATTACATATTTCTTACCTTAAATAATCAAATTAAATACACCTAATTTTGCTTGATTTTATTTCTTTTTTAATCCATGCAAACCCTAACCCTACCTTCTACTATATAAGCATAACACAAAAACTGTCTCACTCACCCAAACAAAACCCTAAATTGCCTTCAACACACGCCCAGAACAGCCTTCACAGAAGCCCCAAAAAACCAGAAACCCTAAGACTCATCTTCAACCTCATGCTCTCACCGCCCTCGGCAGCCCCTCAATAACTAAACAAACCGTGAAGCAGCTCAAACCCTAACTTTCGGCGTCTTCAACAATAAAAGGAAAACACAATCGGCAGCACCTTGAACTCCAATAGCCACAAAACATGGCAGCCAATGGCCACGAAAACCCTAGACCATTCATCCATTAACCATATTGACACCAAGCCCCTCTCCATCGTCAAATAACACCTTTAACTCATGCCACTTGCCCCTTCATGCCTAACTGCTAGCCTTCACACCCAGCTCACGTCCCTCCATAAACAGCACACACTAAAGGCCCTCATGCAAACAGCCACATAGCCCTCACGCTTGCCGCCTTCACGCACTCACAAAACCAGCCACTAACCCTAGCCTCACTCAAAGCAAAGAACCATCCAGCCTGCCCTTACCTTCACGCCCACAATTGCCTTCACCGAAACTGCTTTCTATCCATGCACGTACACAGACCATCATGCCATAAAGCGAATAACCCTTAACAACCACTGCTAGCAAACCTTCATACACACGGCCTTCACGCACGCACAACAACTCCTCAACATCTACTCGGAAAAACTACCCTCACATACAAACAACCATAACCAGCCCCCCTCAAAACCAGAAACCCTCATGCCCTAAGATCTCTTACGAACCCTAATCCTCACGCCCACTCACTCTCTCACAGACTCCCTTCACCGAACAAAGACAACAAACAGAACCCATCACAGCTCCTCATGACTCACGCCACACAAAGCAGTAAGGAACCCTAGCTAACTCTCCCTTTTGCACTACCGCATATCAGCCTCCATAAATACTCCCTGAACTGCCGCCTATCACCCCAAAATTCGCCCCTAAACTGTCCAAAATTTCCCCCAAAAGATCACCAAAAATCGCAGCCTTCCTAACCCCAAATTAACCCAAAACATTGACTAAAAAATACCCTTAAAACAGCAGTGAAACGGAGTGAAAACAGCAGTCCGAACAGCAAAACAGCGAAGAAAGACGTTGAGTTAGTGAACCAGAAGAGTCGCGGATCATCCACCCTTCCAACGGTCGTGTAACGCCCTTTCGTGAGACGACAAAAGAGATTAGACCTTAGGGCACCCTTTTATTTATCATCTTTCGTTCATTTTAGTTATTTTTAAAAGATTATTGCATGAGAGTCGTTTGAGGCATGATGTGATTGTTGGATGGGCGGAACATGTGTTCCCTTTTATGGTATATAGGATGGAAACCCGGACGTAAATTCCGTAGCCGAATCCGAATGGACGGTAGTGCGGTCTGCACTCGGGATACAACGCCACGTACCACTTAAGAGACATATGTTTCGTTCCATCCAAACTTGTATTTGAGCATGTTATAGTTTCTAGGTTGTTTTATTTATTAATTTAAGCATGATTTAGTCTAGTTTATTATTTATTGTCAAAGCATGATAATGTTATTTTTTTATGCATGATAGGTTGTTTAGTTTATGTTCGTATTCATAAAGTTATTTGTTTATTTCAATTGAATGGTTCGACATGCTCGTTGTGTTATATTGTGTGTTTACCGTTTAACGACTTACTTTCCAAGCATGCAAACCAAGATTAGAAGTTACTTTTAAGAATGCATATTAGATCTAGGTTACCCTTGAGCATGAATATTGAATAGATTCAGTTAGTTTATTGCAAAAATCATACCATCACAAGTGACATAAGTAAGGGACCATTCCGAACCCAACGATTTGAGGTCTTCCCTTGCGAGGGGTGAGTGCGGCCTTAAATCTTTATCCGGTTCACACCGGGTGGCGACTCCATGTTATATCTCCGGTTTAGTTCCCCGCGAGTTATTCCGTGCTCCCAACTAGGCGCGAGCCTAGGACAGCGTCGCTCAGTTCTGTGTCCTACAGTTTGGCGACTCCACTGGGGAATAGAGAATCGGCCCCGAAATCATGTCTTGTGATGTGTATAATTTATGCATTAGTTGACCGTTTCTATAGTGGGTTGAGGAAGTTGAATCCAAGATATTGTTATAAGCCGGAATGAGAAAGATAGTTGTATATCCTATAGAAGTTGCCCATTTATGCTTTTGATAACCACATGCATTTTATATCTCATATGTCGCATGCATCCCATGCATATATGCATCATGTTAACCCCGTGTCTTAAAAGCCATCATAGATATTCGTTGGGTTAGAGAAGGAAAAAAGGGTTTCTCAAGTGGAGTTTAGCAAACGTGAATCAAGAAACAGGAAAGCTTACGGAAAGGATAGAAAGGTCGATGGGGGGGCCTTCGAAAAAAAAGAAAAAAAAAAAGAGAAAAAAAAAGCGAAAAGAAAAAAAAAGGGAAAAGAAAAAAGAAAAAAAAAAAGAAAAAAGAAAAAAATTGTTTGTTTTAGTCATTGATAGTTAGACATAAGTCCGATAAGGGAATTGATTGCCTTAGAGTGAAACTTTAGAAACGATAAACCCTCGACGTGCTTTTATCTGATGCTTTGAGTAATTGATCTATGTTAGACTCGTAAGCACTTGATTATGGTTTTTAGCAGTGAAAACCTGGGTAGTTAGCAAAGTGACTAGTCGAAGAAATTGTAGGTCGGTGAATGACTGTTTGCTTAGATGTCTATCTTGATTTGCTTATGCTATGATGTGTGGTATGGTTGAAAATGAAAGAAAAGTCTCTAAAAAAAATTGAACCACCTATAACCGATAAGCGTGAAGCTACCCATGGGCGAGTATTAGGACCATCATGAGGAGAAATGCTACCTTAAAGGGTAGGTGTGTCAAAGAATAAAAAAAAATGAAAGAAACAAAAATTTGAAGTTCAAAATGAAAAGAAAAAATGAGAGACAAAGGAAAAGAAAGATAAAACCATACCACATTGAGCACGAAAAAGCAATTGGGAAAATATAATTGAGACATCTAGGTTGGTTTGACCCATCGATCCCGATTTTTGAAACAAAATCATTGAGTTGGCTTACTTAAGGATCAAGCTGTGAAAGAACCTTTGCACAGACACCCTTTGAGACTGGCATAGATCATTTATTCAAAAACTCGGATTTGAGTTGCATTGAGTGTTTTGAATGTTCTCTGGTTTCATTACTGAGCATTCCTTGAGGACGATAATATGTATCACTATTGGGACTATTTCGTAGCATGTGATATAGCGTGATGATATGGAAGGCCCCACCACGTGGTTCATCTTGACCAAATGCAAACAGCAGAGAGTAGAAAGCTAAATTAAGACTGAGAGCGACCAGTCTACCACCCCGTGAATAAGAAGAATAATAAGAAATTGAGCCATGAGACTAGAGAGAAGACTGAGCAATCACTTGGAGAACTGTATCGGGGCAGTTCATGGGATGCCCGAACAGGGACATAATCTCTGTTTGGAAAGCCGTCACCCGGTTGGCTCAAAATCCACCTGGTAACGTCGTTTTTGGCCGTTTTCACTTATTTCAAGTTGGAAACACTTTCCGACAATTGTGCCAACTCCCAAAACACATCCAAAACATTCAAAAGACACCAATTTCAACACAAAATTAGAATCAAGTGCAGGTCTGATCCATTGAACAAAATCGCTAAATTTTTCATACTTTAATCCAAAATTCACAAAGATTAATCTAATTAATCCAACACCAATTGAGTCCCACCACATATGAACAACCGAAGAACAATTCTAGGCTATTTAGAGTGGATCAATAACTCTATAATGACAACTATATTGTCCAACAATAATTTGAACCCAAATTACACTAATCTAGTTCAATACACTTCCACACATGCTTAATCTTTCCAATCCACCATCCAACAACAAAAGCCCCAAATTTTGACAAGTAAAGGAACCCTAGAACATTTCTAACAACTTAAGAAACAAAAAACATGCTTTCTGAACTTCAGGATGTAGAGAGTTACCTTTAAATCTCATAAATCCTTAAGCTTTCTTTGAATTTCATTCACTTTTGCATGAATTCTTCAAACAATTTTCCAAACCCATTTTTAGACCCTTGGACGTTGATGGTGATCATAGAAAGAAAGAGAAAAACCATTTCATTTTTATAAAAGAGATGACCGAAATTGGCTAGGTCAAGGGGGAATTTTTGTCATTTAAAATTTAATCAAATCAAATTAAATATAAATCAAATCAAACTTTGTATAAACCAATCAAAATTGGACAAAAAAAGGTTTGATTTAAATCATGCCAAGTGTACCAATTATTTATCACCATTTGTCATAACAATTATGACAAAAAGGATAAGGCTAAAAAATTAATTATTTAATTATTTAACCATTAAATAATAAACAATCAATTTACACACATATATGTATTTTTATTTACATTAAATAACAAATACATATATTTATGGAATATGTCAAAATCTTATTTGACAAATAATTAATGTGTATCTAATCGTATTATGTATCAAATACAAATACACAATAATTATTAGCGGACAAAATTCCCTAATTGCATGTGTTATCGTTTAACGATTAAAAGATCCGAATTAACTCATTTAATCTGGTGATCATAGAAAGAAAGAGAAAAACCATTTCATTTTTATAAAAGAGATGACCGAAATTGGCTAGGTCAAGGGGGAATTTTTGTCATTTAAAATTTAATCAAATCAAATTAAATATAAATCAAATCAAACTTTGTATAAACCAATCAAAATTTGACAAAAAAGGTTTGATTTAAATCATGCCAAGTGTACCAATTATTTATCACCATTTGTCATAACAATTATGACAAAAAGGATAAGGCTAAAAAATTAATTATTTAATTATTTAACCATTAAATAATTAAACAATCAATTTACACACATATATGTTGTTGACGGTGGATTTTGGTCTCAGGGTAATACGGGAATATCACCTCCGAGGGAACCCTCCTTCAACTGTGAATTTGTTTGGTTATGCGGGAAACCAAAAGCAAACTTAGCGGAAAACAAAGGAATACGCCAATCAGACAAGGTGATTTAACGTGGTTCGGTGGACTTTGAGATCCGACCTACGTCCACGGACAAGAACAGGGTGGTACTCTTTTTATTACTCAAATACACCTCTCGGGCCTCTCCTTTGCTCTTACAAATTGGAATTTTATGACTCTAATCTCTCACTCTTGTGATGATTTTCAGATGTCTTTTACACATGCTCTGCCCTCCTATTTATAATAATACAGAAATCAGACTTCTATTTGCATAAGAAATCCTATTTGTACTCAGTCTTCTCTTCTTGCATGGTTTCCTGATCCGGTAATGCCTTCTTCTTCCGTATTCCCTTTTGGATTCTGACTCCTTCTCCTTGCGAGAGCAGGATATCTTTCTTATCTTATCCATAAGAATGGGGTGCTGTTGTCTTGAACACGGCCCGTTGTCTGGTCGGTCTTAATGAGGTCGGCCATGACAATCTTTTATGCTGAGAGTGTTCCTGCCGACCCCTATAGTGCTCGGTCATCTGAACCAAAGTGGTCGGTCTTCTCATAACGTGGTCGGTCTTCATATGATGTGGTCGGTCTTCATATGATGTCAACCAGAGAAAGAATTTACCCTTTTGTCCTTGTCGTGTTGTCTTAAATACTGTAGTGCTTGAAAACACCATCAACATCTGTCCCCTAGTTCTTGGTTCCAACGAGTATGCGAGTTGGTACCGGGAACTATATGAAGAGGGTGTGCTGATTGTCTTTGCAGGTAGTCTTCCTAGAATGCAAAAAAGAATCTTCTTGCCGTTTCATTCATCTTTCCTCGAGACGCACAACCGTCATGTCTTCTTAAATGCCCATCAAATCATCTTTAGGTTTTCTTCTAACTTTCGACATATGTCAAACATCCACTGGGTTCCCGCCAAAACCGACGGTGATGTGCACCCCAGTCATGACTATAAGAGAACGAGGGTTTCACTGTTCCATTTTTTCGGCAATTTCTCATTCTCTTCAGTAATTTTCTTTACGATCCTTTCAACTCCGTGTTCTCGAAACTCGATCGCGGTCTTCATCCTTTTTTTCGTTGCCGAGCACTTAAGGAACGAGCATCACCGCAGCGTATAACCTCCTGCTTCCGAGAAGAACAAGTAAGTCTTCTGAGCGATCTTCCTTCTTTTGTTGTGTTGTGATTCTATTTGCTTATTTTGCTTAGGGAGAGACTTGTGGTTTTGTTGGGTCTTGCTTTAGGGCACTTCTTTAGAGACTTCATATCTAGTTTAGCACGGGCACCGTGGGTAGCTTCTCGTAGATTGATTCTTCCCCCTTCTCTGTTTTTCTGGGTGTCAGGGATGTCTGACAGTAATTCTTCCTCCGAAAGGCCTGCCAAAATCTCAACTCCCCCTGCTGAAGAGCTTTCCTCGGGCTCAGGGGCGCCCAGTGTAGAAGATCTCGACACTACACCCACCCCTTCTGAGGTCGAAAATGACTCCTATCATCAGAGGGTTCCTCGGAAGGACCCAGAGCCTGGAGAACTTGGGTCGTCGGCTCTGGATATGAACCGTCCTTCTAAGATAACCGAGGATGATCTGGCGCTATTGCGGCAACGATACAGCATCCCAATAGACATTGCTCTTGAAGTTCCTGGCCCAATGGATCGTGCCAGTCAGCCTGACGAGGGCTCGGTGGCACTTCTTCCTATTTTCTTCGAGTGTGGGCTACGTCTGCCGATGCAACGTTACTTTGCTTGGATGCTTGCTGAGACGGAGATTGTCCCTTGCCAATTAAGCTTAAATAGCTGGAGGATTCTGGCCGGCATATACGTGGTTTGGCATCGGGCAGGGCTGGGTGCACCTTGCTTGGAAGAAGTGAAGAGGTTGTATCGTTTGAAATCCAACCCAAAGACTCATTACGGTTGGTATTACCTCTCTGCCTACGATAGCTCGTCCAATCTCGTCCAGAAACTTCCTGACTCTAACAAGAATTTCAAGGACTTTTGTTTTGGTTCTGGGCAACTGGGGATTGGGGTCGGGTCCTGAGATCGTTGAGGAGGATGTCTCGGTTCCAGACGTCTTCAGGGCTGGAGGTTAGGAGTCTAACGCCCCTTCATTCTTTCTTTGTTCCCGTTCTCTAGTTTCTTTTAGGTTTTCTAACTTCTTTGGTTCCTCCCAGCTTGTTGGCGAGATGCTCCCAAGGTTTCTCGTCAGGTTCGGAGGCGGGTACATTGGGCTCGGGGGTATGCTGCTCATTGGAAGAAGTTGGTTAATGATGCGGCCTTTGTTGATTCGGGCCTTATTCGGGCCGCCCCTCCGGAGGCCTCGGGTCGGATTGGTGGAGGTCTGCTGGATGCTTGTTTGTTTACGTGTTTTGATGCTTTTGTTATGTTCTCGGATCTTGATTTCTTTTTCTTTCTCTTCTTCTTTTTTGCAGGTATGTCGAAGAGGCCAAAGTTTCTTGAGAAGTTGGCCGGTACCGTGAAGAAGGCCGGCCATGCTGATGCTGAAACTTCCCGGGCACGGACTGATCTTGCTGAGAACATATCTTCTGGACAAGTCCAAACAAGTGCTCGGGGACTATCCTCACCTTCTGGCGTGCAATCATCAGGATCTGCTCACCTTGCCAGTCCGCCGAAACCTCTTAGGAAGAGGAGGCGTCAGTTCGGGACCGAGGAGACCGAGTTGGCCCAGGAGGGAGAAGACGAGGGAGCTGCTCCAGTCAAGAGGAAAGACATTCGTAGGGGGAAGAAGTCCTCTGAAAGCTCCTCCAGGAAACGGAAGGGCCCTGTGGTCCTCGGGATGGATGACTTGGGAGAAAGCATCCGGGGGGCCACTTCTCATTTAGTGCCGGCTTTCAATGAGTTGGCCGAGGTGATTCCCCCGTGGGAGGTCTCGAGGTACGAGGATGTATCTCCGAGGGTGTTGTGACTGAGATGAGTTCTCAGATGGCGAAGGTATTTTCACTCCCCTTCTCGGTTTTTTTTGGGTCTTGGTCTCTCTTTTTTCTTTTTTTTTTTTTTATTGACTCTTTTCTCCCTTTCTGTGTGCAGGCCAACTACCTTATGGCTAAGAACAAAGGTCTTCTTCTGACTTTGCTGTCCGAGGGCGGTCAGGCCCAGAGGCTTCAAAGTCGTCTCTCTGAAGTGGAGGCAAAGTTGGCTGACCGGGAGGAGGTGATCAAGAATCATGAGGCGGCTGCTGTCGAGAGCTTCAAAGCGAATAAAGCCCTCAAGGCAGCTGCTGTGCTGGAAAGGAAACTTGCTGATAGTGCCCGGGAGGATCTGAAGGCTGCCCAATCTGAAATTGGGGTTCTGAGGGGAAGGTAGCCAGTGCTGAGGCCAAGTTGAAGAGCAAAGATGAGGAGTTTGCTCGTGCCCGAGACAGTCTTGAGAGGAAGAAAACCGAGCTTGAGGAGAGGGAGATTGATCTCGAGGAGAGAGAGCCGAGCTGGAGAAGAGAGAAGCTGATCTCGAGGCCGAGAAGGAGGTCATCCGTCTCGAGGGAGTTGGCGATTGTGCCGAGATGATACCGATGGTGCTGCCGAGCCTGAATATGGACCCTATCTACGCGGCTATCAGTTACTGCAAAGGGGACATTTCCGAGGAAGAGTTTCGGAAGTGGATCCCTCCCCCACCTGAGGAGGTGATGGATCCCGCCCCCATCTCGGTTGTTCCGGCTCCCGAGGTTCCTCCAGAAGAAGGATCGGAGATCCTGCTGCGGACGAGGACTGCCTTGAGATTCCTCCTCCTGTTCTTGAAGCAGAGGCTGTCCCTGCTGCCGAATTTGAAACCGTTGCTCCTCCTACTGACGCCGAGGTCGAAGTCGCAGCTCCTCCTCCTGATGCCGAGCCGATCGACCGCCACCTGAGCCAACTGAAGAAGAAGTTCCTGCCCCTGTGCGGGATGAATGAGAAAGGGTAACCCTACCGGGGCCCTATGTACACTTGTATTAATTTACAATTTTTATTATTGTACACACATATATTTATGCTTATTTGTTTCTCTTCTTTCTTCTTTTCTTTTTTTTTTTATGCTTTTGGTTATCCTAGCAATTTTAAGGCCCATCAGGGGTCAGTACGAGTTGGAGGGGTCTGGCTGACCCTGGGAAGAGTGAGGCATTTGGACCCGGGGGAATTTATGTCCCCGGTCCGGAGAGCTGACTTGGTGGGGCGTATCTCGACCCCGAGCTGAGCGAGATACTTGGGTTCTGGGGGGGAATGTTACCTCCCCAGACCGAAGCGGCTGACTCGGTGGGACGTAAACCGACCCCGAGCTGCGGTTTGATACTTGGGTTCTGGGGGAATGTTACCTCCCCAGACCGAAGCGGCTGACCGTGGGACGTAACCCGACCCCGAGCTGATCGAGACACTTGGGTTCTGGGGGAATGTTACCTCCCCAGTCCGAAAGCGGCTGACTCGGTGGGACGTAACCCGACCCCGAGCTGTTTGAATCACTTGGCCCTGGGGAATGTTACGTCCCCAGTCCAAAGACAGACTCGGTGGGACGTCGCCCGACCCCGAGCGTTTAGAATCACTTGGCCCTGGGGGAATGTTACGTTCCCAGTCCAAAGACAGACTCGGTGGGGAAACATCGCCCGACCCCGAGCTGTGTTAGAATCACTTGGCCCTGGGGGAATGTTACGTCCCCAGTCCAAAGACAGACTCGGTGGGACATCGCCCGACCCCGAGCTGTTAGAATCACTTGGCCTGGGGGAATGTTACGTCCCCAGTCCAAAGACAGACTCGGTGGGACATCGCCCGACCCCGAGCTGTTAGAATCATTTGGCCCTGGGGGAATGTTACGTCCCCAGTCCAAAGACAGACTCGGTGGGACATCGCCCGACCCCGAGCTGTTTAAATCATCTGGCCCTGGGGGAATGTTACGTCCCCAGTCCAAAGACAGACTCGGTGGGACATCGCCCGACCCCGAGCTGTTGAATCACTTGGCCCTGGGGGAATGTTACGTCCCCAGTCCAAAGACAAACTCGGTGGGACGTTAACCCGACCCGGAGCTAAGTAAACAAGCGGCCTCAGCGGAACGAAATCCAGCCCGATCCGTCGTTTTTTGAATTTAAAGGATTTCGTCAAAAAAGGAATTTTTATTCATGTTTGGGGGCGGACCGCCCTTTTTACAACAGTTGTTCTGTTTCGGTTTTTGTCCGGCTTCTGCAAAAAAGAAAATAGAAGAAAGGAAAGTTGATCTTCATGGGAAGTACTTTCTTAACATCTCGGCGTTCCATGGTTTCTTCAATCTCTTGCCGTCCAGACGCCCCAGGATGTAGGCCCCTGGTCTTACTATCTCAGTGATCTTGTAAGGTCCCTCCCACTGGCACCTAACGAACCCTCTTCAGGTCGTCGGGTGTTCAGAGTCACTTTTCTTAGCACTAGATCACCTGGCAGGAAGGAGCGGGTCCGAACTCTCTTATTGTAGAATCGGGCCATTCTCTGTTGGTAGATGGCTGCTCTTACTGCTGACTGCTCTCTTCTTTCTTCGATCAGGTCGAGGTGATTTTTGATAAGTTCTTCGTTCCGTTCGTTTTCAAAGTGACGGACCCGGGGGTTGATATTCCGATCTCTGCCGGGATGACGGCCTCACATCCGTATGATAGGGAGAAGGGTGTCTCTCCTGTTGAGTCCTTGAAGGTCGTTCGGTGTGCCCACAGTACCTCTGGTAGCTCCTCGACCCATAGGCTTTTTGCTTGATCCGAGCCGAGCTTTCAGGTTTGACTTGATGGTTTTATTGGTGGCTTCAACCTGCCCGTTCGACTTGGGATGGGCCGGCGAGGCGAATTTTAAGTTTATCTGGAGGTCTTCACAAAGTTTTCTGAATCCCCTGCTGTCGAATTGCTTTCCGTTGTCGGTGATGATTGCCTGGGGGATTCCGAACCGGCAAAATTATATTTCTCTTTAGGAACTCCGTGGCTTTCTTTCCGAGATGGTGGACAATGGTTCTGCTTCTACCCATTTGGTAAAGTAGTCTATGGCCACGATTGCATATTTCGCCTGACCTCGTCCTTTCGGCATCGGCCCTATAATGTCTAGCCCCACTGTGCGAAGGGCCAGGGCTGGATATGGTGGTCAGCTGTTCTGCCGGCTGATGGTGGAGGTTGGCATTCTTTTGGCATCCCTCGCATTTCCGTGCTATCTTCACGCCATCCTCGTGCATGGTTGGCCAGTAAAATCCTTGCCTCAAGGCTTTGAAGGCGATTGATCTTCCCCGGCGTGGCTTCCGCAGATGCCTGCGTGAATCTCCCTGAGCACGTAGTCTGCTTCTTCTGGTGCTAAGCATCTTAGGAGGGGTACGGTGTATCCTCTCCGGTAGAGTACTCCCCCAATTAGGGAAAACTTGGTGCTCTTGAACTTCAGCTTCCTGGCCTCCTTTTTATCTTTTGGGGTTTCTCCTGTTTCCAGGTACCTCCTGATCGGTTGCATCCATGAATCTTTGTCTTCTTCTTCTAGTACATCCACCTCTGTCTCCCATATGCTTCTTTCTTGGAGGTATATAAGAGGGATTACCCTGGGGTTTTCTGTCTTCATTGAAGAGGCAAGCCTGGCCAGGGAATCTGCTTCGCAGTTGTCTTCTCGTCCGACCTGTTCGAAGAGTACGTTTCCACTTTCTCCACCCATTTCTTTACTTCGGCTAAGTAAGCTACCATGGCTGGTTCTCTGGCTTGAAAATCTCTTTCAGCTGCTGTATTGCTAGCTGAGAGTCACTCCTGATCACTACCTCGTGGACTCCTACTACCGTACACAGTCTTAGTCCGGCCAGTATCGCCTCGTACTCTGCTTCATTGTTTGTAGTTTTGAAGGCGAATTTGAGGGCGAGCAGTATTTCTTTTCCCTTCTACTTTTTAGTGCTACCCCTGCTCCGTATCCGTGCGAGCTTGCGGACCCGTCTACAGACATTTCCCACCTGTCTTCTTCTACGGCTAAGACCTGCGGTTCTGTGAGTTCTGCTATGAAGTCTGCTAAGGCTTGCCCTTTTATTGCTGTTCTTGGGAGGTAGGAGATGTCGTGCTCGCTTATTTCTACTGACCACTTCATCAGTCTCCTGAGGCCTCCGGTTTCTGCAAGATTTGTCTCAGGGGATAATCCGTGTATACTTGATCGGATGGGCTTGAAAGTAGGGTCGTAGCTTCCGTGCTGCATGACCAGGGACAGGGCAATGAGTTCGTGTATGGGGTATCGAGTTTCTGCGTCCAGCAGGGCTTTACT
>SKCR01006390.1:0-25170 GCA_019454045.1 Zanthoxylum bungeanum
ACTTTTAATATCAATAGTTTATAAGGGATTATTTTATAGTTTGGGTAATTAATAAGTTTACTTATTAAGTCTTAAGCTTAATGCTTCTTATTGTCTGATCACCAATAAGATAGATATGGTAAATCTAAAATGAACTAGACATAGGGATTTTAGGTTTCAGCCTTAGACTTCATAGCCCACGATCTTCCTTGAGGATAGATAACCCTTTAATAGATTTCCTTACAGGATAGGAATATACCTGTCGGGCGGGGGTAGCCATAATTGGAACTTAGACTTAATGAATCCAGGTAATGTGGTTGACATAGGAATATGGTTCAATTGGGTTTATACTGGGTATTTGTAGTTGACCATCGGAAGAGGCTTTTACATAATTTAGTGTTCCAGGTTAGTAAACTGATTTATTACACAAACATAAAATAATCACTTCATCTTTTAAATGATACTTAAAAGAAATCACAACCTTATATCTTTTTATCTGTATTTTCCTTAGTATTTTCTTTTATCTTTTTATTTATTTATTTAGCAAATCTACAATCAAACCAAATCAATCAAGCAATCAATTCCATTCTCCCCTTTAATTAGATATTTGTAATTAAATAGATTCAATAATTAATAACAACAGTAGGAATTAAGTCCTCGTGGGATCGATATTTTTATACTACTACTTGAACGATACGTGCGCTTGCGTTATACGTGTGTGTTTACGCCGGTCAGTCATTCAAGCGTTACTTTCTGTAAATATTATTTTCTTTCTATTAATCTAATAATTGTGAGTTGGTTGTTATTTTCTTTTATTTTCTCTCCGACAAGATCCAGACTTTTTGACCTTTCACGATTTATTTTACTGTTTAACTAATAATTATCATCTGGCAGGTACTAGTGATGCTATTTTACTCACCTTTTTCAGGTGTTATAAATCAACCCATCATTGCACTCTTGAAGACATCCAGAGTTGTGAAACAAAAATGGAAGCTATTTCAAGAAGACGAGTTGAAAATCTGTGTGTTTTATGGTACTAGTGTTGGTACTAAGCCACAATACGTAGCAGCAGCACATGAATTGGGTCGA
The DNA here is from genome assembly GCA_019454045.1 of Zanthoxylum bungeanum. Lineage (NCBI taxonomy): Eukaryota > Viridiplantae > Streptophyta > Magnoliopsida > Sapindales > Rutaceae > Zanthoxylum > Zanthoxylum bungeanum. The sequence goes on from SKCR01006390.1 coordinate 1,069, forward strand.
GTTTAGTTGAAATGAATATGCACTTAGTATATGGTGGTGGCAATCTTGGACTAATGGGGATCATTTCAAAGGCCGTACAGGAAGAATGCAGTCAAGTCTTGGGAATCGTCCCAAAACCTTTGGTAGAGGCGAATCTGATAGGACCATCAAACAGAGAGGAACTGATAGTGCCAGGTATGTCTGAACAACTGGTAGAAATGATTAACTGTGCTGATGCTTTTATTGCTTTGCCAGGTGGCTTGGGCACGATGGAGGAAATTCTTATTGTGTTATCTTGGGCAAACCTGAACATACACCAGAAACCGATTTGATTGTAAAACGTTGATGGATTTTATGATTTTATTTGTGTATTTCTTGATGATGCCCGTAGAAATGGGTTCGTGTCAAAACCTGTAAAAGAACTATTCTTCACTGCCAGAACTGCCGCAGATTTAATTGACCAAATCTTAGCCTTTGAACCACAAATTGACCCTATCCTTTCCAAGATAAACTGGTCCGATAATGATCGTGGTAAGAGGCGTCGGATAAATATGAATCTTAACCTTTAATTTTCTTTTAAGAAGTAGAATTTCAGCTAACCAAATACTATTTTCTAAACTTTTCTTTTACTTTTAAGACATTAGGGCCAATGTCTCATTTAGGTTTGGGGAGGGGAATAATTAATTTGTATGTTGTTTTTATTGTTTTATTTTTAGTCAAAAATTCAAAAACAAAATTGTTTAATTTTTAGTGAAAAAATTGAAATTTTTTACAAAAATAAAAAAATATTTTGTATTTTTGTGTTTTTAATTTGATTAATCGGGTGAAATTGATGTGAGATAGATGTGTAAGGAATTCTCACTCCTGAGACGTATCTCAACCTATTTAGGAACAAGTTAATTTTTTGTTTATTTCATTTTGAATTATTTAATTTGTGAATTCTCCATAAAACTGACTAAAATGGATCTTCATATGCTCAGTTGACATGTATTATCAACTTACATGGTAACATACGGACATTAGAAGTAATTGACGAGTTTGTAATATTCAGTGCTATAGTTTAATTGGAGAAAACATCTAAAAATGTGATGGGATATAAAAAAAAAGTGTGTATAAAAAAAAACGTCTAAGATCCTAATTATTAAGTCTCTAGGGGTGTCTTAACACCTAATGCCCTAAAGCCAACTGGTTTAGAAGTCATTGGCCTAAAGCTCGCTATATGGTGTGGAGTTCTACGGCCCCGAGGATCGAATACAAAGCAAAAAAATATAAGTGCGAATACAACGAGTAGTCGCAGAATACTCACATCGATCGGTTGAGCGACGCGAGAGGCAACAAAAATCAAATTCTGCCCTTGTGAGTGTTCTGCAGTCCACTGTCACAGCTCCCTATTTTCGGCTTCAATCTTCGTCCATCAAGCTCCAAGCTTTGGTTGATGATTCTAAGCTCATGAGTGGACTTCCCTATCACCTTCGCATGTCTCTCGGAGTGCTAGCTCTTGATGATTTTGCCGCAAAATCATCACACTTTGCTTCCTTTTTTCTTCATTGGCACTCGGCATTTAGGCAAAAACAAGAAGAAAAATCAGCCCCTCCATGGGCGTGAGAGAGGGAGAAGTGAGGAAGAGAGAGTTGTGTGAGTAGTTGGCAAAAGGTGTATCAAATACACTTTATTTAATTTTCAAAATCAAAATAAAATGATTTACCAAATTTGGCTTCAAAAGTCAAATGGCAATTATACCAACTACTTCCGTCATTCACATCAATCAATGAATAGTGATTGGTGTCAATCACTCAAAGTAAAAGACATCCATCATTTGATTGACAAATGATGTGACGCTAGATGCGACAAGCGATTTGACGCTTGATTTGACTTGCGTGCCACACTCGAATTCGAAATGCGAATGCGCTCGCAAATAATCTCGGGCTTGGGTTCGATAATTCCAAATTAACGAATTTTCCGTTGCGACGTAATTAAATGATTATGCCTAGCGAAATCACTATTCACGTCGCTAACGAATTAATTCTAAATTAACTTGTTCGCTCGAATTAAAATCTAATTTTAATTCCGCGTCGAAATCCAATTTCATTTAATATATCGAATATATTAATTAATCGATTAATTCCAAATTAATCTTTATCTCTCTTTAATTGATTTTTTATCCTAGATAAAATATCTCCGCAATTAATCCCAGATTAATTTTCTCTCTCATCTAATTAATCCAAGATTTATAAAAGTGCGAGTCATACGTCATAGGTGAATCTTCAGGAAGCGACCCATGAGATCCCCGAATATATTGGCAGTAAATTTGGCCGTCGGACTATCCGAACACGTAAGTACCTAGTACTACGTTTATACCGATTTACAAGACAATGTTGGCTTCTAGCAAAGCGTCATGCCTTCCCAATTCTCCAGAAATATCCTTACAGAAATATAAGGATCTATATCAGGCGTAGTATACGTAGTATTGCGTATTTCGATCCAGTATCGGAAGATCACGTGCTAGGCCTGGGGGCTGGAATTGTGTCTGCCCCGTACGAAGCACATATCAGATGTCTGGTAACTAGTCTCTATAATCGGATATACATGACATTGTCATAATATCCCGATAGCTGCATCATATAAGAGAACCAGTACCGTATCCTACGTGACCATCATCTCCATATGACTGGAGTGATACTTTCGTCTTGACATCACACCCAAACAACTACGATTCTCGATATACCCAAAAGAGGCGTACACAGAAACCGGTTAAAGCCCTGGATGACCAAAACCAAAGTATATTGATTGTCGCAAAGTATAGCGGTTGCAAGTCTCAAGTTAAGACCAAATACACATACCCTGATTTCGAACTTCCATAGACACATAGTCATACTACCAATGAAATTTCGAGGGGGTCTATCCAGAGCGAAGCTGTTTCCCGTACCATCGGTAAAACACAACCTCCTATTACACTTGCATGAGTATCCTATACCCAAATATATGAGAACTATGTCGTTGTGCCCTCACAACACGCACAAGTGTAATACTAGTCTTTTACGCATTTATCGATGTCCAATTTCGATAATACTCTGACTATGGATATTTAATGATTTATCATTCGTGGACGATACTGTCTCATATCATTCTCAATCCAGGAACAAATCATAAGGACCTTCTATCATTTATACATCTTGGTGATCTAATCACAAATGATAAGAGATAAATCTCATTTGTCACATAGTTAATTTGTACAACAACACAATGATCTGTACAAATAGTGATGCTATGGGTCATAATTGTCCAACAATCTCCCACTTGGCCTATAGCCGTCACTCGAGTGTCTTACACCCGAATTATGTACGGTTCGCTCAAACTGCTGAGGAAAGGCTTTCGTCAGCGAATTTGCATGATTATCATATGATGTGATTTATTCGATCATCGCATCGCCACGATTTATGATCCGAACGAATCAGATGAATATCGAAGTATGTATCTGGATCGTTGATGAGACCATTAATTCTTTTGCATATGCTATAGCCTAGCTCAGCTGCTAACAGAACTATATCTAATTAGATTTATTATCGACCCAGAATGCTTCTATTGCCGCCTCAGCTGCAGCAATAACCTGCATTTGTTGTTTATTCGGTAACATTATCTTGCTTGGAAGATTTCCAGCTCACTGTTTCGTTATTCAAACTGTATAGTACCGTTTGCGACTTATAGTCATTTTTATCGGTTATGAAACTTGCTACAGTGATCCCAGTCACTTCAAGTTTTCCATCTCCATAGTATAAGACAACATCCTTAGATCTCTAAGATACTTAAAGATGTTCTTAACATCAATCCAGTGATTATCACTTGGATTGGCCTGTTGTGAATTCATATGCTCAAAGCGTATGAGACACCAGGTCACGTACATTTTTCAATGTATGATTTCTCAGAGAGAGTTTTTATGAAAGCCAAGCTTTCGCCGATTTTATTATGGGGATGTCATTTCCAAGAAATGAAATATTATCATTATTTTATAGGACAACCATTGTCAGTGCGCTCCCACTAACCCTCATATATACACAAGAATCATTTTCATTTTGAATTAAATCATAAACTATTATGATTACATCAAAACGATAATTTTAAGAACCTAATGTTTGCTTCAATCCAAACATGGATCAAATAACCTGCAAACCTTGTTTGCTAGTTTTGGTACGACAAAACCGTCAGGATGTTGTAAACATCCTCCAAAAGGTTTCCTTTTCAGGAAAGCGATTTTCCCGTTCAGCTGACATATTTCATAAATGAAACATGCAGCATTAGCAAGCATTATCCAAATGGATTTATCTTGGCAACATGTAAAAGGTTGAATCATAGTCAACACAATGTTGATAACGATACCTTTCTGTTAAAAGCCTAGCTTTATACGTTGGTATGTTTCCATCCATGTATGTCTTCCTTGAAGACTTATATAGTACCAATAGGCATAATGCCTTGCAGTACATCAACTAGTATCCAAACTTGGTTGATATACATGGAATCCATTTCGGATGTCATGGCACTTTGCCAAAATAGGGAGTCGATACCTTGTATCACTTCCTCATACGTAGTCAGTTGGTATTCCTCAAAATATTGACATCTTTATGAGGTAAGATCAGAAACCCATACCCCGGGTTGTTTTTCTGACTCTCTTCGACAAACGTGGTTCTTGTGTATACGAAGATTACTGGTATAGTTTCATCCTTGATGAACTATATATATTCCATTAAGGAATCGGTGCCTTGAATAGTGTTACTCTGATTTTCATCGAGCTTTACTATCCTCCCACTTACCACTGCATATCGGTATTCCTCTTAGGAAAACCGCATGGCGAGCAACAATTAAATTGTTCTCTTGTGAGTTGTATAAGTACTATACTTTGGTATCCCTAGGATAACCTACAATTGGCACTTATCCAATTTGGATTTTAGTTTGGTATCATCCAAACATATGCCTAGCATACCCAAATGTTCATGAATGAGAAACCCAGTTTCTTTCATGTTCATATATAATATGAAGTCTGTCAAACAGATTTTATGGAACCTTATTCTAAATAAGTTTTGCACTGTTAATGCTTATCTGTTGAAGGAAATGGTAGCTCAAAGCGACTCATGATTAACCTTATCATGTCCAACAAAATTCGATTACTCAGTTCGGACACACCTTCAAATTGACGTGTTTCGGGAGGAGTCCTCATTGTAAGAATACTTTACTCTTTCAAGTATTAGAAACTTATTGCTTAAGTATTTTCCATTACGGTCTTACCGTGACAGTTTAATACTTTAGCCGATCTGTTTGTCTATTTCGCGTCGAAACTATAAAAGTTTTCGATTTGTGTTCCTAACGAAACACATAACCATAACGCGATGCCACATCCGTAAAGGTCAAGAAATATTCATATTCATATCTAGCTTAACTAGACATGGGCCCACTTGCTTCACTATGAATTAAGGCTAACAAATTAGTGACATTTTCACTTTTACCAAGTAAATAGTGTTTTAGGCACATTGCCCAATAAACTAGATTCGTCGACTTCATTTGAATGGAATCAAATCAGTCCTAGTACCCACTCTTCAAAAGTTGTGGAATATACGACTTGTTTAATTGTGTCCTAGACAACAATGCCACAATATGTTTCATCTGATCAAATCAGTTTGAGCTGTTTGTTTGTCATGTTATACGTTTGAGATTTTTTTATATTCAAAATATAAATTATGTTATTCACATCTAATATGTTATCTCAATATCATCTTATATAATAAAACACTTTAGTGTTCTAGAATATAAGGGTTCACCCGCAGCGGGTAAAACACTGATATAGAGATAATGTTTCTAGTCAAATAGTTACATTATAACAGTTTCCAAATTTAGGTACACACCCGAAGGGTAGTTCCTAAATTAGGTTACTACGGTCAAAACAGCGACTTTGTCCCGTTTCCGATTGCAGATAAATCTCAATCTGAAGTCAGTATTCTTGCTCACAACAGATTGAACATCAGTATTATTTATGTATCACACTAAGTATTTAAAATCCAATTTTAATACTAGTAGTGAACATAATTATGACAAACATATTTGAAGTCAGAGCTTGCCCCGTTTTCAATTCCTTCATGTCTGCTTTGTTCAAACGGCAGTCACGCTTCTGCGATCCGTTTTCCACATTTAGGCAGACATTTTGGGATATGTCTTTTATCTTCCCAGAAGATTATAATGATTTTGTCTACCCTTTTCATATTTCGGAAGCCTTGGGCCAAGCCTTGGCTTCTAGAAATCGAAGTATCGAAGTAAGGTGCGCTTGCGCTACTTGCCTTATTGCAAATTTTGACTTTATCTCATTGAGAATAGTCATAAAACTCCAAGAGTTATTATTGCAATTGTACTTCTAAAATCTAAGTATAGATCTAAGAAGATCCTTCAATTTCTTTATCATACTTTAAGAATCTAATCCTTGTTCTGATTAAGAAATTAAGGAATCTAATTAGCAAGCTTAATGAATTAAGCACTTAAGTTATCATCACATGATCTTCCAAAGATTATGCTATACTGTTTTCTTAACTACAGCTTAGGCCTAATATGTTATTTTATCAAATAAAGTAACTTATTAGTTTCCAGGACCATCCTGAAATTTATTCCCAATTGAAAATTAAACCATTTAAATACATTTTCCCTAGGATTATGTTTTAAATGTCAATTTCCTATTTTATCTTGATTCTAATAGTCCAACTATTTAATCAATGATTTAGGTATTATTTATTATAATGATTACAATAGTCCAACTATTTAATCAACTAAATTAAAATTAGTTTGAATACAGTCCAACTGTTAATTAAAACAATAATTTAAATATTAGTCCAACTAACATTAATTTATTTGACGAATGATATTTGAATGAGCGTGTATGACAAGTATTAAACGAATATTGCAAATTCAATTATTGCCTCCAACTATTTTTCAGCGAGCCTCTAACCCTCTGTCGAGTACTCGGAAACCGTGTTTCCTAGGGCTAGGATCCCGTTAAATATCACACAATCTGACTTTGGCCAACAAATTGTATGATAATAAAACTAGTAGATCTCTAAGATCATTGGATCCAATCCAATTCCTAGATCCAGTAGGGGGACATCCAAGTCCGAAACATATATCTTATATATGCCAATATATCCAATATATTGCCTAACCTTTTTCCTCTGAATCAACTAAGCCTTGGCTTTGGCACAACACTTAGTGATCCCAGTTAAGTGTGACCCATTGACCATGGAAAGCTTCGTATCATTGTCGATAGACAAGAAGTGGTCTTGACTTTGGCCAACAAACCAATGTCAGTCTTAGATCTTGAGTAAGAATCACTCAATGGAGAAGGAAAAACGCTTAATATTATTGAGGGTTTTTCGCGTGCAAATTGGCAACCAATTATTATCTTTGTTAGGTCTCATCATCATACACCCTTAAACATGTATTCTAAATACATAATAAAGCACGTATAATAAAATAATAATGATATACGGATAGATACTTTACACATTGATCCTAGATCAAATCTCTCCATTTCTCTCTCCCGCTAGCACATGTATTACTTCTACCCGTTACACTACACTTCTAAAGAAACCTCATTTACATTGAGGGGAATATGTGAGAAGAGAATACAAAGAATAAGGAGGTAATAAGGCTGGACACGCAGGTCCAATTAATAAATTCCAAATTTATTACAACAATTTCTAAAATTGCCCCACCCGTCTAATATCCATCCGATATACATTATTCATGCATCGCAACCATGTATTCACATAAGCATGTTTCAATCATCTAATCAAATTAATTAATCTGATAATTAGTGACCATCCAATGTTCAAACAACGATTTGATTTTGCGCGAGTCAAACTCGTTTTGCGAATAAGTACTCAAAGTACGAATTCTTGAATTAAATTAAACTACATAATTAAATCCAATTCAATTTGTATTTAATACTAATTCACTATTTAATTCCAAATTAAATATTACACTTTATTAATAAACCTTTACGACTTAAATTCCAAATTTAATCGTTACGGGTCTCAAAGCCCGATTAATATCCAAATTAATTTAATTAAAGTCCAATGGGCTTTTAATTAATTCTTTTAAGGCGTGGACTTTTGGTCAACTCGGGTCAAACCCAATAACCAAAGTCCAATCCGGGAGTTACCCCATAAGGCCTAGAAATCAATTTAGGCCCATTAGGCCCAATTAACCTTAAATGTCCATTAGTCGCATTTGGGCTTTATGGATGCGGTTTTGGGCCTAATTGGATCCAACCAATTTTGCCTAAACCCAACTTGGTACAACCAAGCCCAATAAGCCCAATTACAACATTTCAAGCCCAATTTCCAAAATTAGCCCAATTCAATTAAATTACAAAATCTAATTTCACAATTTAATTACCTAAAGTGTATAACACAATTAATCACCCAAATCAATATTTTCAAAACACCAAATTAGCCTAATTAATCATGCTTATCATCATTAAATCATGTCTAACACAATTTAACAAAAATCAAACCCATTTTCATGCTCAACATGTCTCGGCAATTAGGGGAATTTTAAATCGATTTCGATTTCAATCCAATTGAATCCACAATCAATATTAAATCAACATTCTTAATTGATTCAAGTCATCCAATGATCAAAAATAAAAAATTTCAAGACTTTAGGGCACTCATGTATTCGGCCAAGCCACAAAAATTTGGGGAAATTTGTTCAAAATAAAATTTAATCAAATTGATCCAATCAATCCTCAATTAAACATGTAATAAGCATACTTAAACATCCAATTTCATTAAATCATGCTCAAAAAACATTTTACCCAAATTTTAAGCCCTAATCAAATTCATGCTTTTCAATCGCTCTGATACCATTGTTGGAGTTCTACGGCCCGATGATCGAATACAAAGCAAGAAATATAAGTGCGAATACAACGAGGGAGTCGCGGAATACTCACATCGATCGGTTGAGCGACGCAAGAGGCAACAAAAATCAAATTCGCCCTTGTGAGTGTTCGGCAGTCCACTGTCACAGCTCACTATTTTCAGCTTCAATCTTCGTCCATCAAGCTCCAAGCTCTGGTTAATGATTCCAAACTCATGGGTGGACTTCCCTATCACCTTCGCATGTCTCTCGGAGTGCTAGCTCTTGATGATTTTGCCGCAAAATCATCACAATTTGCTTCCTTTTTTCTTCCTTGGCTCTCGACATTTAGGCAAAAACCAGAAGAAAAATCAGCCCCTCCATGGGCGTGAGAGAGGGAGAAGTGAGGAAGAGAGAGTTGTGTGAGTAGTTGGCAAAAGGTGTATCGAATACACTTTATTGAATTTTCAAAATCAAAATAAAATGATTTACCAAATTTGGCTTCAAAAGTCAAATGGCAATTATACCAACTACTTCCATCATTCACATCAATCAATGAATAGTGATTGTTGTCAATCACTCAAAGTGAAAGACATCCATCACTTGATTGACGACTGATGTGACGCTAGATGCGACAAGCGATTTGACGCTTAATTTGACTTGCGTGCCGCACTCGAATTCGAAATACGAATGCGCTCGCAAACAATATCGGGCTCGGGTTCATTAATTCCAAATTAACAAATTTTCCGTTGCGACGTAATTAAATGATTATGCCTAGTGAAATCACTATTCACGTCGCTAACGAATTAATTCTAAATTAACTCGTTCGCCCGAATTAAAATCTAATTTTAATTCCACGTTGAAATCCAATTTCATTTAATATATCGAATATATTAATTAATCGATTAATTCCAAATTAATCGTTATCTCTCTTTAATTGATATTTTATCCCAGATAAAATATCTCCGCAATTAATCCCATATTAATTTTCTCTCTCATCTAATTAATCCAAGATTTATAAAAGTGCGAGTCATACGTCATAGGTGAATCTTCGGGAAGCGACCCATGAGATCCCCGGATATGTTGGCAGTAAATTTGGTCGTCGGACTATCCGAACACGTAAGTACCTAGTACTACGTTTATACCGATTTACAAGACAAGGTTGGCTTCTAGCAAAGCGTCATGCCTTCCCAATTCTCCAGAAATATCCTTACAGGAATATAAGGATCTATATCAGGCGTAGTATACGTAGTATTACGTATTTCGATCCAGTATCGGAAGATCACGTGCTAGGCCTGGGGCTAGAATTGTGTCTGCGAAGCACATATCAGATGTCTGGTAACTAGTCTCTATAATCGGATATATATGACATTGTCATAATATCCCGATAACTGTAGCATATAAGAGAACCAGTATCGTATCCTACGTGACCATCATCTCCATATGACTGGAGTGATACTTCCGTCTTGACATCACACCCAATACACTACGATTCTCGATATACCCAGAAGAGGCGTACACAGAAATCGGTTAAAACCCTGGACGACCAAAACCAAAGTATATTGATTGTTGCAAGTATTAGCGGTGCAAGTCTCAAGTTAAGACCAAATACACCTACCCTGATTTCGGACTTCCATAGACACATAGTAATACTACCAATGGAATTCCGATGGGGTCTATCCAGAGCGAAGCTGTTTCCCGTACCATCAGTAAAACGCAACCTCCTATTACACTTGCATGAGTATCATATACCCAAATATATGAGAACTATGTCGTTGTGCCCTCACAACCCGAACAAGTGTAATACTAGTCTTTTATGCATTTATCGAGAGTCGATGTCCAATCTCGATAATACTCTGACTATGGATATTTAATGATTTAACCTTCGTGGACTGATACTGTCTCATATCATTCTCAATCCAGGAACAAATCATAAGGACCTCCTATCATTTATACATCTTGGTGATCTAATCACAAATGATAAGAGAGCAATCTCTTTTGTCACATAGTTTGTACAACAACACATGATCTGTACAAATAGTGACGCTATGGGTCATAATTGTCCAACACATGGATCGAAGATGTTGCAAAATATATATATCTGATGTCTGAGTAATTAAATCTGTAGGGGTGTCTTAACACCTAGTGCCCTAGAGCCAACTGGTTTGGGAGTCACTGACCCAAAGTTCTCTACATAGATGGAAGATATTGTATATAAATAAATAAATAAAAAATCAGAAAAATCAGAAAAAATATATATTATATTGCTAAAAAAATGTGTGAATTCTGATATAACTTTAGAACAAAAATATTACTCTATTTTCAACGACGCTTGTGACTATTGTGGGCACAATGACTTGATTAATATCTTGTTCGCTGTGTGTATGAAGAGAATAAGCCCTGGGCATTATCGGATTCGAATCGGATCGGATCGAATCCGATCCGATCCGATAAACTTGCTGAAATTTAATTCGATCAGGTACTTTGTCAAACTCGATCCGATTCAATCCGGAATTAGTCGGATCGAATCAGATCGAACCAATCCGATCCAAATAATTTCGGATCGGATCAGTTTGATTCAATAAGTGATCCGAAATTTGATAACGATCCGAAATTTGATAATGATCCGAAATTTGGTAATGATTCGAAAATTCGGAATGATATCCGAAATTTGATAATGATCCGAATTCGGTAAAATATCTGAAATTTGATAAAATCCGAAATTTGAATTTGAATTTGATAAAATATCCCACACAATATAAAAGCATTCTCAACATCAGTTTTAAGTTTTAACAAATAAGCTGTTATCATCAACAAATAAAAGATCAGATTTCTTCAACCATGTTGAATTCCTTGGCTTCAAATTAATATCCAATGGCCCAACCTCTTCAAAATTCCCAATCCCAACTCCTGAAGCTCCCTGTTTCATACATCAATATAAAAGCAGTCAGTTTTAACCTTGGATTTTTGTAAAAAAAAATGTACAACAATAAAATGAACTTAGAAAGATGGCTATCGGCAGGATGAAGCGCTGATCAAGAAGGTTCCCAAACTATCAGTATCCATGGAAAATTACGTAACAAAAAGGCAATAATACTGATAGGGTCCCTTCAGACGTTATTTCCTATACCAATGCTGATAAGTCCACCCAATAGAAATTTTCTACCAATGCTGCCCAGTACTAATAACTTAATAGTGTAAAAATATACTCGTGCATTGTTAAAAAGATTCACAAGAAACAAAAATAACAGCAGTCAAACCCAGCATAACACTACATGAAAACTAATAAAAAAATATCAAAGAAGAAATAGATGTTGGTTGCCCTAGTGTAAATCTGCTGGCTTGAATGAACAGACACCATCATGAATCCTGATCAAGCCTCTAGCCACAACAACAATAAGTAAAATGGGCGATGCATAGTACTCAAACAGTCAAACACAATAGTTCATGAGTACACAGGTAAAATAAAAGATATAATCATAATACTAGTACAATGATAGTTAAATTGCAGTCTTGGAAGTTGGTGCAACTCTAAATCATCAACAATAAAATGGCATGGACATATTCCTTATGTAATCAATGCATAAGTTCACCCAATTCAGAAAATAAACTCAAATTATATATCAAAAACCAAAATCCATTCAAAGTTTACTGGCATGAAGGAAATTACAAAACTATAGACAAAGAAAAACAGATTTTGTCAAAATTGTACCTTCAAGCTATTAGAACTCAAACTCTGTTGCCAACAACATGATCCAGTGATTGTGATTCGGATTGTAACTTGTGATATTCTTCAAATAAATACAATATATATAATATATATATTATATATATATATATATATATATAAAGATAAGTTGGTAAGTTTGCATTTTATGATATTCACTATAACAATTAAAAAACTAATTATTAAGTTTTTTTTTACCTTCCTCAAGATTTTCGTAGTACTCTGCCTCCAATAGCATGGCTTCCACTTCATTGGTTTTGTCACTTGTAAGCCTATTCCGTATCCAATTTTGAGTGCATATTAGAGCTTCTACCATAACTGGAGTTAATGAACTACAAAAACTATCAAGAACACGACCGCCCGTACTAAATGCCGATTCAGATGCCACAATCGATACCAGCATTGCAAAAATGTCACGAGCAATCCTAGCCAAAATTGGATAATTACCGGTATTTGTTTTCCACCACATCAGAACACTAAAGCTAGGGTCACGACTAGTCTCATAGGGTTCCATCATATACATTTCAACCTCAGTAATATCCTCTTGATGCATGACATGACTAGTCTGAAAAACTTGAAATGGATCATCAGGTTGCACGTTTGTATTGCACTTACGCACTCTATCTTGTGCTCGCTGTCTAACAAAAGACTGAGATTGTGTCATACCAGCACTAGACCCATCTCCACCAACACCAGTTACACCCCCAGCCCTTGATCCATCACCGTCAACAAACAACCCATTTGTGTCATACCAATCATTATACATATCGTATAATCTTTTCAATAAATCTCTAGTAGACTTTCTAATTTCCTCTATCTTACCATCATCATTATCAAAAAGTATACCGAAGCAAACAGAGGCAAATGTCATCTTACGTCGTGGATCAAGAATAATACTCACAATCAATAATTTATTGATTTTGGCAGTGGTCTCCCAATTTATCAAACTTCATCTTCATAGATATGGGCATTTTATACAAAAGAGGATGTTCATTACGCGCCAGGTTTTTCAAGCTAGTATGAATCTTGCAAATCTCATTGTAGGTGAAACAAGATGTGACAGTGGATGAGGCACTGAACATATTCGTTGCATCATAAAAAATCTCCAAAAAATCAGCAAAGTATTGAGCTTTCTCCCAATCCATATATATAAGAGGCCCAATCATTTTGTTCCCATTTTCATCATCTCTAAAATATGGAGCATAGTGACCATCATCATCAATCATTCGATCAAAGGCCTTCTGGAAGTCTAATGCAACATTCAACATTAAGTAGGTGGAATTCCACCTAGTAGGAACATCTAAGATGAAACTGCCTTTGCTCTCAATCCTCTCACGTGCTACCGTTAATTTAAATGCTTCCAATCTTGATGGAGAAGATCTCACATACTTAACAACATTTCGAATTGCTATAATGCTATTATCCAATTCTTTCAGACCATCAGACACAACTAAGTTTAATATGTGAGCACAACACTGCATATGCACATACTCTCCATTAAGCACCAATGCATCTCCCCTCCACGTCCTCATCTTCCTCACCAACTGTTGGATGGCTACGGCATTGGCATTGGCGTTATCCACAGTTATAGTAAAAATTCTCTTAATACCCCAGTGTTGTAAACAAGACTCTATTAACCTTCCGATAGTGTCTCCTTTGTGATTGTTAATTAGACAGAAGCTAAGGATTCGCCGATGCAACTGCCAATCATTGTCTATAAAATGGCCAGTGATAACCATGTAATTAATGTTTTGAATTGACGTCCATATGTCCATAGTCAAACTAACTATCTGATTACCCGCAGACAAAATACTTTTCAACATAACTTTTTCATTAGCAAACAACTGTAGGATATCTCTAATTATAGTCCTACGAGATGGGACATCAAAATGAGGGACGGCAACACTACAGAAATGTCGAAAACCTTCTTTTTCTATAAAGCTAAATGGTAGCTCGTCAACAATGATCATCTTCACAGCTGCTTTCCGACACGCTGCTTGATTGAAATGACCGTCTCTCACGGAGAGATTTCCACTTGTGCCTCCCTCTTCACCAACCCAAACCAAAACACCTTGTGCTTCATAATAAGCCAAATATGATTTACAGGTCTGCATATGCCTCTTCAAGTTGGTTGTTGACCGATCCTTCGCACTACAAGCATAAGTCTTCTGACAATATGTACATTCAGCCCTATCTGAATTATCTTCACACATGTGGAAAACTTTCCACATTTCAGATCTTCTATTTCTTATTTTAGTTGTTACTGATGTGATTGATGACGATGAATCATGTTTTTTTGACAATGGCGGCCTCTCAGAGGTTGATCAAAATTTTCTTTTCTGTTTCCTTGTTTCTGTTAATGGTATATCAAAAGAATCTGATTCTGACCCACTACTGTTGGGTGAGCTTTCAAACCCACTAATCTATAATGAAAATATAGAAGTGAACATTAAAAGTTTGAATAATAGGACAACAGTATCAACAACAGGAGATAACAGCATACAAAATAATAAGTCATATCCTTATCTGTACATTTTCCAAGGAGAGCAAAAAGACACTACAAAAGTCCACCACTTATGAGATAACAAAAGGGTTAGGTTAGTAGATAAATATACTGCCAAGCTTCAACATCATTGATTCAAGTAATTCAGGGGGGCAATATAGTAATAACATCACTCCAATTTATTAAACTTTATTCACTAGATAATTTAAGGTAAGAACATATTCATTTTAACATGCCAATTCCCATTTCCTAACATCTTGAAACCATATATATACACTACTGTGATTTGGCTCCTAAACAAAGTACTAATCCAACTCAAACCAAACCAAATAAAACTTTTCAGCTACATGAATCTTTTAAGGTCATTATGCTTTACCCAAAATCATTATTTCATTAAACTTAGTAAAATTTAGATCTCTTAACTTAAGTCTTCCAAATTAACATAAATCCAAAGTTAAGGCCTCCAGATTGACCATAAACTGTGACCACATAGTTTTTTTTACCATAAACTGTAACTATAATTTTTTTTTTTTGCTTTTACATATAAATTACACAATTGGATACTACTAAACACTAATTTCAAGCTTCAGTTGAATCATTTCTCACAATATTTTTCATTTTATAGTTTTAGAAGAATGACCTAAAGACCTTCGATGTGAGAATAGAATTACTTCCAATGAAAAGGTGGACGAGTCTTTCCTCTCAAGGTGTACAAGTTGGGAATATCATTACTTTCAGAATATAGCCTAACTGAGATGCAATATCCTTAGGCCAAGACAAGTAGGACCATATCTTTTAAGTCAAACAATAGCTTGATCTATGTATGCTAACAAAATAATTATAATAGCGATAAATGCAGAAAGAAGGTCATTAGAGATCACCAAACTAAACTAACACTTCATGTCGTAGCCAGGACGATATTATAAAATCACATCAATGTTATCCAGTGTTGTGGGTTTCCTTCCAAATCCCTAATTCTCCAAATCCCTAATCCCTAATTTGATTCTCCAAAAGGACCAAAACTTTAGCTTAAGTTTTCATTTGATTCTCCAAATCGCTAATTTTGATTTTTGAGGAGACTGTAAAGGGAACTTACTTTCTTGATTCTTCGATGATGAGGAGTGAAGATGAAGTCTGATTCGCGACTGATTCGTGAAGACTGAAGACTGAAGACTGAAGAGTGAAGACCGAAGAAGAAGAATGATTCGTGAAGACTGAAGAGTGAATCAATGAAGAACAAAGAAGAAGAATGAAGAGTTGAAGAATGAATTTGAAGACTGAAAGTCTGAAACTGAATTGAGTGACTGAGTTTCTGAGTGAAGACACACGAATGAAATGAAGTAAAGTAACCCTTACTTATGCAAAACGATGTCGTTTATGACACTCCAAAACAACGTCGTTTTGCATATTAAGTAATATATAAAAAAAAATCAGATCGGGTCGGATCAAATTTTATCTGATCCGATCTGAAATCCATCGAATCCAGTCGTCTCAGTTCGATTGGATAAAACAATCGGATCCGATCTGATGCCCACCCCTATGAAGAATGGTAAAAAGAATCGGAGAATTTACTTATTCGGTAATTTAGAAAGAAACAAAACAAATATTACCTTGGATCTTAGTTTCACATGTTTAGTCACTAACTTCTTTATTCTCTTTTCTCTTGTCTTTTTGCTTTTGTGTGCATTAGTTTTACTATCTTACACCTATGGGTTTAAAGGCTTGTTGCATATGCTAAATGCAACCGTGATCCCTACGAAAGTGGCTTAGTTTAATTTTAATTGTTTATTGTATTTTATTGTTTTGCTCGAGGACTAACAAAATGTTAGGTTTGAGGGTGTGATGAGCGGAAAATATATCAATATTTACCACCCATTTTACCTAATATTTTGTTTAGTTTCTCGGGTTTGATGAATGTTTTGATGTGTTTTGCAGATAAATAAAGTATCGGGACTTAATGGAATCAACTCGGGGCTAAAATGATGAAATCCGGAGCAAAAAAATGGCAAAAATTGAAATTTACTATACGTGTCACGAAGTGTAGTCCTAAATTCTAGTTTTGCGCAAGTTTGGTATTTTGGCCATAATTTTTTTATGCGATATCTGATTGAGCTGATTCAAGTTCCAGATTAAAGAAGACACAAAGATCTAAAATTTTGAAGTTTTAAATATATTCGAATTCTGAAGTTTAAAAGACCGAAATTGATGAATAATCTAATGTATTTTGTGTAATTACAATAGTAATTTTCAAAACATAAAATAAAATAAATAAAAAATATAAAAAATATAATAAAAATTGTCAAACTTCCACCAAACATGCTTGCATGTTTGGTGGAGGATTTTGTGTCATGTTCGGTGTCATGTTTGGTGTCATGTTTGGTGCCATGTTTGGTGGAGCAATTAGTGGAAAAATTGGTGGAAGCCTTTAGATTTTCCTATAAATACCAAGCTAAACTTTGTAAATTTTCTATGCTTTCTTTAGAGGAATTTCTCCTGAAAACCTAAAGGAAAGTATCTTGTATATTTATTTAAGTTTTCTTGTATTTTCTTTTTATTTAATTAATAAAATTTTGTGTGTTTTCATTTATAGCATGAGCAGGTAATCTCATTCTGCTGAGTTGAAAAAGTGAGACTTTTAATATAATGAATTAGATTAATCTCCCTTATTTTAATTAAAATTTGGATTAATTAGTTACCGCCTATATGGACGGTTTAGGTGACAATCTTATTTACCGCCTATATGGTCGGTTTAGGTAAAACCTTGTTAACGCCTATATGGTCGATTGGATTTAATTGAGCCAAATGAAATTACCGCCTTTATGGTCTGGTTAATTAATCGGTAAATATTGAGAATAATGAAGATTTCTAATTTTGAAATATTAAAAGTGGATCCCCTAACCCCCAACATTTTCTTTATTGCTTTATTTACGTTTTTAATTTCCAGCCTCTACTTTATGTCTTTTATTTTATTTAAGCTTTTACTAGTCTTAGATATATGTTGTAACTAATCTCGTTATCTGGGGTTGTGATGATTTCCAATATCACTGGTTTATAAGGGGTTATTTTTACGGTTTGGGTAATATAAAGGTTTATTTATTGAGTCTTAGTCTTAATGCTTCTTGTTAACTGGCCATTAATAAGATTGATATGGTAAACTTGACAAAGGAATTTTAGATTTCAGCCTTAGACTTAATAGCCCATGATCTTCCTTGAGGATAGATAATCCTTTAATAGATTTCCTTACAGGATAGACATATACCTATCGGGCGGGGGTAACCACAATTGGAACTTAATCTTAATGAATTCATGTAACTTGGTTGACATAGACATATGATTAATTGGGTTACACTGGATATTTGCATCCGACCATCGACAGAGGATTTTGCAGAATTTCGTGTTCCAGGTTAGTAAACCAATAAATTACAGAAACATAAAATAATCACTTCATCTTTTAAAATATATTGGAAAGATTCACAACCATAGATAGTTTCTTAATATTAAATTTTCCTAAACCTACTTTCGCGCCATTTTATTTACTTGTTTTTAAATTTAAAATCACAATCCAATCAATCAATCCATTAGATACTATTAAATATTTGACTTCATAAATTAATAGCTTAGGTATTAAGTCCTCGTGTGATCGATACTTTTTATACTACTTGAACGATACGTGCGCTTGCGTTATACGCGTGTGACAATGTCGGTCATTTCCTCAAGAATACAGAAGAATCATGTGTATAAAAAGGTTAGTGGGAGTATGATGGTGTTTTTAGTACTCTATGTGGATGTCATCCTGATCATTGAGAATGATGTTGGGATGATGCAAGGAGTGAATGCTTATCTCTGTAAAAACTTCTACATTAAAGACTTCGGTGAAGCTTCTTATGTATTGGGCATACAACTATATATATATATAGAAGAAACTAATTGGATTGTCTCAAGCCACATAAATAATTAAGATCTTATAAAGGTATAATTTCAGTAACTATAAGACAGTTAATATACCTTTTCGATATGGTATGTATCTTTCAAAGAAGATGTGTCCGCAAACTGAGGATGAGAAGATTAGAATGTCTAACCAGTCTTATACTTCATGTTTGGGTAGCATCATGTATGTCAACTCCGAAACACTTTCCGGCAATTGTTCCAACTCCCAAAACACATCCAATACATCCAAAAGACATCATTTTCATCACTAAAACAGAATAAACTCCAGGTCTGATCCATAACAGAAAAATGCCAAATTTCATGCTTTAAATCCAATTTTTCAAGATTAATCAAATTAATCTCAACACCAATTCAAGTCACCAAACATGAACCACCCAAGAATAATTCTAGGCATTACAAGAGTGGTCATAACACTCTAGAATGACAACATATCATCAAATGAACAAATTGGACAATAATTACAAGAATTTCATCCAAAATACTTCACACACATACTATCACTTCCAAATTCATCCACCACAACCAAAAGCCCCAAATGTTATGAAAAGAAGAAACCCTATGATCTCATAAGATCATCAAGAAATATGAAACAATATTTCTAAGCTTAAGGTGTTGAAGAATTACCTTTAATCTTTGTTTTCTAAGCTTTTTTCTTTGATTTTCTTCTTTTCTTTCCTGGGACCATCAAGAAATATTTGGGAGCTTATTCTAAGTGTAAGTTTCAGCCATGGGTGGAGTTGTCAAGAAGAAAATAATTTTTTTTCTTTTAAATCAACTTAGCCGACATATAAAGGGCAAAATTGTCCAATTTTATATTTTAATTTCATTAAATTAAAATAATGATAAGATAAGCTTTAATGTGGCCAAATCATATTTGTACACCTAAGCTTAAATAAATCATGTCATGTGAACCAATAATAATTGGACAAATTTCATAATATTTATGAAAAAGTTTATTAATTAATTATTTAAATATTTAACAATTAAATATCCAAATAACCAATTAATATAATTATGATTATATATGTATTTTTATTTACAATAAATAACAAATACATATATTTATGGCATGTGTCAAAATCTCATTCGACGAATAATTAATGTGTATCTAATCGTATTATGTATCAAATACAAATACACAATAATTATGATTGGTCAAAATCTCATAATACATGTGTTATCGTTTAACCGGTTAAATGATTAGAATTAATTTACTTAATCCGATGAAGTATTATGAATAATCCATATTATTCATATCGCGTTGCCCAAGTACTCAACGAGTACACTTCATATTGTGGGACTCTCTAAGTTTAGGTTTATCCGTCACAAAATCCAATTTCGTGTCCATAATTCACCTACTCATTAATTATGACGACCACAGATAATCTCGCTAAACTATGCAAGTCGAGGTCATTGCATACGTATAATCCCTCTGTCATAGGCTATACATATTATACTTGTGATATAGATGAGAACGTCAAATCTGTTCGGTATAATATAGTCAACTTTCAATTTACGATCTCTAAATAACACTCGGACCTGATTTCCGAAGTTATACCACAGCCATGGATTTACTAGATCGTAAACACGTGCGGATGCCTATGCCATGTACACAAGACTGATGGAATCTATCTTGATAGGCACTGGATATCATGATCATCAGTCCACACCCAACTAACAGACGAAGGTCTGATCTAAATAGATCGGTGACATGACTGCCATCAAAGTGTGGAGGATAACTCATATATCCCACTGTGTTATCTCAAGTCGAAGGACCACTATTCTTGCTCAACTCGAGAATATTCCTATTGACGTTGGTGTATCATCTATTAGGAAATCTTCAGTGAGTCGTTCAGTGTTTATCAAATAAACACCTACATGTCTATACGAGTCTCCCGAGACTCATGGTTCACTGGGATAAACCATCGGACCAAGTCACAATATACGACATGTACTGGTCTCAGCGGATTTTACTAACCGACCCGTGTTAGTAAATCTTGACCAGGAACTTTATTTAAGGATATACATCTTATAGTGTGCTTCCCAATGTCAATTACAAACTACGTTGTAACTGCGCACTATATTATAAATCCTAGGGTCTTTGTCTAATATACATGTATCACTAAACCAGATTTAGTTTCGATATAATCATAATCAGATATCTAATCGTAATTAGATCGAATAAGTGTATAAAAGACAAGGGTGCTACCATTAAATTAGTAATATTATGGAAAATGGAATTGCTCGTATTCATGAATCGGACATAAATACGATCTGGATTGGCACTCTGAGCATCAACCCTAACAATTTCTCCCACTTGCTCTAGTGCCAATCCACGGTATCATATGCACATCTCAATGTGTATCGTATTATCATGGCCCTTAATAGCTCACCTTGCACTCAAAAGGTAGGCAACAACAAGTAAGCCCGCTTAACAAATCGAGTATGTCCAACAAACCCAACCGTTTTCCTTAGCCAGCATCATTCATATTTTACAGAATCCAAATTCTACATCAATATGACTCAGACACTATATCATTTCTATGTTATAGCTACTGAGTTGTCTAAGTATATATGGATCAAATCCAAAATACTATATGACAACCACAAGCAAAAAACTAATATCAACACTTCTAATCATTGAGGTCGCTTTGCAACTTCTTAAGTCAATACCTCAAAAGTCGCAACTGATCCCACTAGTTTAGTAGAATCTACAGTGACACTACCACTGTATCTTTTTTGACTTTATATGACATAGACCATCTAATGTCATAATTAGATTCAAATCTGATCTGACCTTATGGTTGCAAACTAAATTCTCCATGAATTAGAAACTCATTTTTAATATCTCTAAGATAACAAAGAACATGTTTCAAGATCCATCATATGGTCTGCAGCATATCAAAATAACTCGTAACAATTACGATTAAATTGATATCTTTAATCGCACATAATATAGTATTCATTACGCCATCATCCTATGATGCATAAGATTGACTAGATATTCCAATCAATCTCTCTTTCGACAAATGAATCATCCTTTACGAAAGATTAATACTATATATATAAAAGAAACGTTAACTATCAAACAGTTATACTAACTGTCATATATATAGTCTTACTGTGTCCTTTATTATATCATATCTAATACGCGACTAATGTGAGTATCTCAAAAGTCTCTTAGTTTTATATCTTATATAAAACTTTATATCAAATATATCAAAGACTACTCCCACAGTTTTCACTGAGAAAAGAAGACATATGATATATAACACTAGAAAGAAATTTGTACGCTCCCACTGACCCTACTAACAAATATGTATTCTCTATGCTTTGATAAAATCAGACAATCTGACTGTATCAAAATGGAGAACACATACTTTCGAAAAGCTTATCTGAGTCTACAATAGGCTCTATAAGCCGTTATATCAAACTGTGATCTTAGCAGAATACAAACTCTAGGGCCATTCTAGAATGAACTCTTCAAACAAAGAAATCACTCAGGAACGCCACTTTGTATTCTTTAGCCAAAATACATAGTTTAATATCAACATTAACCAACAGATCCTTAATTATTCAATTAATACGACAAGAGACAAGTTTTCTCAGAATCTACAATAGATCACTGAGTATAATTTTTCTCATTGTCGTACTATAAAGGTCAAACCTTTATCAAGCTCACTGTGATTTTGTTGCGCAAACAATTTGCATAATTTATGAACAATTCATACCGAAAGCTCAATCAAGTTCAAAAACTTGATCGTAGTAAGCTACGAACAATTTTAGACCTATGGTTCAATGTTAATTTCCGAAATCGATATCAAATATCGCTCCCACTATAAGTTATAGGATAATTTTCTTCAATAAGAAAACAACGGAACCATTAAGCATCAAATACTTTGTAAATGATTCTGACATCCTATTGAACTTATACGGAAGATGACTAAGGGTCATTTCATCTTATTAATTATGTAGTTCCCTTATAGTTTATCATTGTCACATTTGACTTCAATAAGTCAAGTCTTTTCTACAATCATTAACATCTGATGTTACACACCAAGTAATAAAACAATTTTATTACCTGTGATCGTAGAAAAGATACTCTATCAAATAGAATACAATATTCTATTAAATACAATAAATGATAAACCTTACTTGTACCTCCGAGGCGCAAGTACTTTCAATTATATAACAATTATACAAAAGAAAGTTTCAAATCTCAAACTTTTCAAGATTCGAATTTTCTACTATACATATCATATATATATAACTGTAGGATCAAATGGAACCCAAATCAAATAGATGAATAAGTGTTACTGGAGCATAACCCCAGGAATATTGAAAACTAATTCGGTAACACTCAATATTAACGAATCAAATCATATAAGATTCAATTACTCTCACTGACCAATTCCATCAAGATGGAATCGTGGAAGTTTAATATTGAGTAAGAATCACATTCATTAAATAACTTTAGAACTAATTGCCTTAAATTCACATGTTTGATCATATCAAACATCTTTGAATAATTCAAAGATTCAGAATGAATTTTGAAAATATAGTTTTCAACACTTCAAATAGAATATATTTGAACCATTTAAAATATTCTATCTGCATTTCATCAGAAACATATTGAAAGTTCTCGAACCATTCAAGACATTCAATATATATTATTTTAGAAACATGTAACTAAGTCAAGACAATTCATTAACTAAGTTACGGAGTAAAGAAAACTATCCAAGGCAATTTACAATTCATTAAACTACATACTTCCAAAGTATTAGTTTAATAAATCTGTGATCCAATGACGATCATTGGTTACATGAGATTTAATGACATCCTGAATACAATATTCATTAAATGGATAAAGACATATGGTGTGATCTCGTATCAGACCATCATTTACCATACAGAATAAACATCTTATGCTTATATGATAAAATCTCATAAAGCACTGTTTTAAGTTATTTAGTTAACCGAACATTTTTCTTAATGTTTATCTTTATATCAATGACACTGCTAGTCGTATTAAAATATATAATAACTGTTTATAAAG
>SKCR01006391.1:0-24855 GCA_019454045.1 Zanthoxylum bungeanum
ATTCCTGAATTGCCTTTACCTTCTCCACATCTACCTCGATGCCATCTGCACTCACAACAAAGCCAAGAAAAACAATTCTATCCATGCAAAATGTGCATTTGTCAGAGTTAGCATACAATTGTTCTTTTCGTAAAACATCAAGTACCTGTTTCAAATGCATCACATGCTCATCTACTGTTTTACTGTAAACTAAGATGTCATCAAAATAAACCACAACAAACTTACCTAAAAATGCACGCATAACATGATTCATCAATCTCATAAATGTGCTAGGTGCGTTTGAGAGACCAAATGGCATAACTAACCATTCATACAAGCCATATTTAGTCTTAAATGCAGTTTTCCACTCATCTCCCTCTCTCATGCGAATTTGATGGTATCCACTCTTTAAGTCAATCTTACTAAAAATTTTGGAACCATGTAATTCATCCAACATGTCATCTAGTCTAGGAATGGGGTGACGATACTTTACCGTAATATTGTTGATAGCTCGACAATCAACGCACATACGCCACGTCCCATCTTTCTTAGGAACTAGAAGTACTGGTACTGCACAAGGGCTCATGCTTTCCCTTACATATCCCTTATCCATCAATTCCCGTACTTGCCTTTGTAGCTCTTTTGTCTCCACGAGATTGCTCCTATAAGCCTGTCTGTTAGGAATGACTGCTCCAGGTATGAAGTCTATCTGGTGCTCAATACCTCTAATGGGTGGAAGCCCACTAGGTATGTCCTCTGTGAGTACGTCACTGTAATCCTGCAAAAGAGATGAAATAGACACAGTAAGCAAAGGGTCAGCGTTAGTAAAATAATTATGAGGTTCCTTATAGACTAACAATAGCATGTGGTGTTTCCTTTCGCGTCTCTCTTTGTCACACTCAAGTTGCAACTTAACCTGATCGTCATGGACTTGTACAGGTGTAAGTGGATATAATGTAATGGGTTTTCCCTTATGCTGGAAAGAGTACTTGTTCTTGAACCCATCATGAATAACCTTCTTATCAAACTGCCACGGCCTGCCCAAAAGAATATGTCCTGCATGCATCGGTATCACATCACAGAGGACATCATCTGTGTATGGCCCAATGGTAAAGCTCAACAGTACCTGCTTTGTCACACTTATCTCCCCACAATCATTTAACCACTGCAACTTGTAAGGCTTCGGGTGTCTCAAGCAACTCAACCCCAATCGCTCAATCAAAGCTGTGCTAGCAACATTAGTAACAACTGCCCCCATCTATGATCATACTACACCCCTTGCCATTCAGACGACACCTAGTATGGAATATATTCTCCCTCTGCTGCACACTCTCATCCTCTACAACATGTGCACTCAAAGCACGCTTGACAACTAATGATAAGTTATCCAGCGGGTATGCAACTCCCTCATGGCCACTAGCATCCTCCAACTCTGGCATCTCCTCATCAACCTCACTATCGGTAGAGTACACCTCTCCACTCTTTTTATTGTGAAGCATAGTGTCCCATGCCCAAACACTTGAAACACTTGACATCTTTAGTTCTAGCAGCTGCACCCTCAGGTTTTGGTCTAGTTTTGCTCGGTTCTGGAGCCTCTTTACCCTTGGCACTAGGTTCGGCCCTAGGCTTATTAAAGCCTCCACTGAATTCGCCTCTAGGCTTGTCAAAGCCTCCATCTCGCTTCTCATTCGGAACACATTTCCCTTTCCATGCAGAAGTAGCCTGAGTACCAAATCTGGATGTTGACTTTTTCTTGAGTTGCCTTTCTATCTTGATAGCCATGTGAAGCATATCCTCCAAATCAACATAATGATGCAACTCCACCATGTTTGCAATCTCTCTATTCAAGCCCCCTAGAAACCGTGCCATAGTAGCTTCTGCATCCTCAACTACATTTGCCCTGATCATGGCAACTTCCATCTTTGTGTAATAGTCCTCAACACTTTTGGTCCCCTGATACAGATGTTGTAGTTTCTGATACAACTCCTATAGTAATGGCTAGGTATAAATCTCTTTCTCATGAGACCCCTAAGTTCTGCCCATGTCTGAATCGGTCTCTCATAGTTTCTCCTCCGAGTAGAGACAAGCTGATCCCACCAAATCATAGCATAATCGGTAAACTCAATTGCTGCTAGACTGATCTTCTTCTCGTCTGAGTAGTGATGACAGTTGAAAATCAATTCTATTTTCTTTTCCCATTCTAAATAAGCTTCAGGATCATTCTTGCCTTGGAATGTTGGTATCTTGATCTTGATGCTACCTAGATCACCATCTACATCTCCTCGCCTACCATATCCTCTCCGATCATAATCCCCTCTTCTGGCATCAAATGCACCTCTATCATCAAACCGTCTATCCCTCCTATAATTCCTCCTATCAAACCTCCTATTAGGCCTCCTATCATGCCCAGGCTGAAATCTCTCCTCCACATCATCAAAACCATCAGAATCATCAAACTCATTTTCAGCTTCCTCTTCATCTGGTGGTACATACTGTGGTGGTACACGGCGAGGTGGTACATTGTGAGGTGGTGGTACATTCTGAGGTGGTGGTACTCTGGGACCGCTACCAGTTTGAATACTCTCGACACTCTTGGACAATCTCTCCAAAGCAGTATTCATGTTCTCCATCATATCTGTAAATTTCCTATCCAAAGCCTCAAGCTTTTTCATCAGTAGTTAGACCTGCCATCTCAACACTAAACAAACATATTAGAAATAACAGAAAGTAAAGCAAATATGTAAATCCTCACAATCTCACGTGTTTACACTCGAATGATATCACTCCACTCGTGTTTGCACTCTATTGGCTTTTACCCGATACTGTGCTCACAATCACTGCCTTTTACCACTCTTGAGTTCGTCCGCAATTCAAATGTGAACCACACTCAATCCAAGAATACAAGCCAAATGTAGTCCTCAAGCTAGCATGAACACAACAGACCCAACAATATATATATATATAGGGCAGGCGGAAAACAAAACGCGAACAGGAATAGTGATCTCAGAGACTCAATCAATAATACTTAAGCTAGAGTAATTAGAAATAAGGAGAAAACAATTAGCACAATGGAAAAAAAATAAGCATGCAAATTCACGGTCGTATGCAGTTTCGGGAGAAAATTTGGCACCTCTATAAAAATTTTAATGGAATACCCTCCACGGGCACCTAAATGATAATATGGAACAAACTAGATTCAACAAAAAAAAAATCAATTTTTTTTTTCTGCTCAAGTGATCACTATCACTCAAGTCCCTTTTTTTTTTTTTTTTTTTGATAACGTCAGATGCTAAATGTGGTTATGATTTCAGAGGCTGGTTTTCAAAGCCTGATTTCAGAGTCTGATGAGGGTCTGAATCCAGGGTCTGAATTCAGAGGCTGCTGGTCAGTGTCTGATTTCAGAGTCGAATAAGGGTCTGATTTCAGGGTCTGAATTCAGAGGCTAATTTTCAGAGGTTACTGGTTAAGGTCTGATTTCAGATGCTAAGTTTCAGGGTCTGATCTCAGAGTCTGATTCATTGGTTAAGTTTCAAGGTCTGAACTCAGAGTCTGATTTCAGAGGCAGATTTCAAAGGTTACGTTTTAGGTCTGATTTCAGAAGCTAGGATTTCAGGGTCTGATTTCAGACTTCACTTAGTTTTTCAAGGTCTGATTTCACACTTCACTAGGGTTTAGAAACAAAACACACAGCCGCCAAGAACATGCTTATTTCTTAAACATATGCTAAAGAACATAATGACTATGACGAACTGATAGGAAGAACAGAACAGAAGCCCAGAACTGGAAAAAGTGATAAAGATGAACTGATATGCAACTAGGATGAACTGACAGGAAGAACAGAACAAAAAAAATTCAGAACTGGAAAATGATAAAAGATGAACTGATATGCAGAACAACAAAACCAGATCCAGAATATGCTTCACAACAAAACCCGATCCAGAATATAAACAAAACAAAAACAGAAACAAGATCCAACAAGAACTGAAACGAAAATAACAAAGAACAAAATAAAAACAGAATCACAAAAGGAAAGATAGAAAAATCAGACCTTGGAACCCTGAGCTCTAGATTCCAAATGACAAGAAACCCACTTGGATTCGAAATCCAAGCAAACCCCAAGCAACGGACAGAACCCCAAGAACCGCGAATATGATTTTGTAAAAACAAAACCCTTCCAAGGCCACAAAGAAGACCCACAAAGAACTTGCCCTTGAGAACCTTTAAGATGAATCCTTGTAGTGTTTTGCTAGCAATGGAGATGCCATTAAGTTTGCCAAAACTTAGATAAGTCGATTCAAACTTGAAAAGGGGAATCCCTCCCTTACAAGAATTCGGCCATAGCCAAAGCATTAAGCTTTTTAGTTTTTTTTATAAATTTCGTTGGTTCCTTCAAATGAAGAAGAAAGTAAGCTTAAATAGTGTTACAAAAAGAAACCCTAAAGGCATAAAGACAACAATGCCCCTAAAAACGAAATTACACAAATATCAAGTCTTTAAGTCTTCAAATGCTTAGGAAGCTTTATTCTAAACTGATTTGGGCCAAGTGAAATGGTTTTGGGCCCTTTCCATCGAAGCCCACGTGCATCTCTATTTGTTTGTTGCAGTCGGCCATAAAACTCTGAACTAATCCCGCCATTGCTTCTCTGAGTCTTTTGGTCCTCTGCCTCGTAATTGGCCCTTCTGGTACTTGTAATGCGTCCTTTGGTTTGTTGTCGGCCTGGATCATGTCAGGATGGCTTGAGTAAGGAGTCTTTAGATGATATATCTTCGACTCTTGAGACACATCCCAATGGATATGTTCATATAGCCATTCGCAAATTACATACACAATTCCAAATATGACAATAGTACAGTCTCGGGAATCTGACTTTAAAAGACCCTGTTTGCCAAATTATAAGAAAATTGGATGAAAAGCTTGTCCCTGGCGCATAGACGTCATTCAAGCTGTTATTTTCTGTAAATATTATTTTCTCTTTGTACATATCTAATAATTATGATTTGTTTTGTTATTTTCTTTTATTTTCTCCGACAGGATCCAGACTTTTTGACTATCACGATATATTTTACTATTTAACTAATAATGGTCATTTGGCAG
Organism: Zanthoxylum bungeanum; assembly: GCA_019454045.1. Lineage (NCBI taxonomy): Eukaryota > Viridiplantae > Streptophyta > Magnoliopsida > Sapindales > Rutaceae > Zanthoxylum > Zanthoxylum bungeanum. Next base: position 5,075 of record SKCR01006391.1, read on the forward strand.
GTACTAGTGCTATTGTTACTCACCCTTTTTCAGGTGTTATAAATTCAACTCATCATTACAATCTTAAAGGCATCCATATTTGATAGAGAAGTACATAAAAAATGGAAGCTACCTCAAGAAGACGAGTTGAAAACATTTGTGTATTTTGCGGTACTAGTGTTGGTACTAAGCCACAATACGTAGAAGCAGCTAGGGGTGAGCAAAACCGGTTTCGGTTCCGGTTCCGCATAGAACCGGAACCTATCCAGATAAAACCATTACTAATGACTCTTTAAAATTTGTATAATTAAATAATGAACGCCAAATGTTTAAAATTTATGTTCATATAAACCTGTTCCATGGTCCGGTTCCGGTTTCGACCATTTTGGAACCGGAACCTACCCGGATAAAATCGGTTCCTTCATATTTGGAACCGGAACCTACCCGATTACAACTGGTTCTGGTTCCAAACCCGAAAAATCGGTCTGGTTCCGGGTAGAACCGGAACTGGTGCTCACCCCTAGAAGCAGCACAAGAAATGGGTCGAATCATTGCCGAAAGGAGTATGCACCTAGTATATGGCTGTGTCAATCTTGGACTAATGGGGATCGTTTCAAAGGCCGTACAGGAGGGAGGCAGTCAAGTTCTGGGAGTCGTCCCAAAAACTTTGGCAGAGGCAAATCTGATAGGACCATCAAACGGAGAGGAACTAATTGTGCTAGGTAGGTCTGAACGACTGGTAGAAATGATTAACCGTGCTGATGCTATTGCTTTACCAGGAGGCTTGGGCACGATGGAGGAAATCTTTACAGTACTATCTTGGGCGAACTTGAACATACACCAGAAATCGATTGGATTGTTTAACGCTGATGGATTCTATGATTTTCTTTGTGTATTTCTTGATGATGCTCGGAGAAATGGGTTCGTGTCAAAACCTTTAAAAGAACTCATTTTCACTACCAGAACTGCCCAGGATTTAATTGACCAAATCATAGCCTTTGAACCACAAATTGACCATATCATTTCCAAGATAAACTTGTCCGATAATGATCGTAGGAAGCGTCGGATAAATCTGGATCTTAACCTTTAATTTTCATTTTAGAAGTAGAATTTCAGCTAACCAGGTACTATCTTCTAAACTCATCTTCTACTTTTTAAGACATTGGGGACACTGTCTCATTTAGGTTTAGGGGTGGGGAATAGTTGTAGTATTTTTTTTTATGTTGTTTTTATTTTTAGTCAAAAATTTCGAAAAAAAAATTGAATTTTTTTTAAAAAAATCAAAAAAATATTTTTTGTTTTTGTGTTTTAGTTGGATTAATCGGGTGAAATTAGTGTGAGATAGCTGTGTAAGGAATTTCCACTCCTGAGACGTATCTCAACCTATTTCGGAACAAGTTAATTTTTATTTATTTCCTTTTGAATTATTTAATTTGTGAATTCTACATAAAACTGACTAAAATGAATCTTCATATGTTCAGTTGACAGGTATTATCAACATACATGGTAACATACGGACATGAGTTGTAATCGACGAGCTTGTAATATTCAGTGCTCTAGTTTAATTGGAGGAAGCATCTAAAAAAGCGATTGGATAAAAAAAAAACGTCTAAGATCCGAGTTATTAAGTCCGTAGGGATGTTTCAACACCTAGTGCCCTAAAACCAACTGGTTTGGGAGTCATTGGCCTAAAACTCGCTACATGAATGGAAGATATTGTATATAAATAAATAAATAAATAAAAAATAAGAAAAATATTCCATTGATTAAAAAAGGTGTGAATTCTGATATAATTTTAGGACAAAAATATTACCTTCTTTTCAACTACACTTATGACTATTGTGGGCAAAAATGAGTTGATTAATATTTTGTTGGTTGTGTGTATGGAGAATGGTTAGTCACTAACTTCTTTATTCTCTTTTCTTTTGTCTTATTATTTTTTTGTGCATTAGTTTTACTATCTTTTTACTTTTGTAAAACGTTTGTGGGTATCGTTGTTGTAAGCCCTCACGAGACTACAACTCGTCCACTAGCGACACCTAGGGGTTTAAAGGCTTGTTGCATACGCTAAATGCAACTGTGTTCCCTACGAAAGTGGCTTAGTTTAATTTTTATTTTAAAGATGTTTATGTTATTTTATTTTGTTGTTTTGCTCGAGGACTAGCAAAATGTTAGGTTTGGGGGTGTGATGAGTGGTAAATGTATCACTATTTCCCACTCATTTGACCTAATTTTTTGTATAGTTTCTTGAGTTTTGTGAATATTTTGATATGTTTTGTGTTATTTTGTAGATAAATAAAGTTTCAGGACTCTCTGGAGGTGATTCGGGGCCAAAACAGTGAAAAACGGATAAAAAATGGGCAAAACTAGAATTTGCGCGTTGCGACACGCAAGCTGCATCGCGACCGCTAATGTACGCCGAAACTCTGCTAACGTGCGCCGAGACACGTAGACCAATCAGATGGATTCTGCTAAAATGCGTCGGCTTGCTAAAATGCACCGAGACATGTGGACCAATAAGAATGGATTCTGCTAAAATGCACCGGCTTGCTAACATGCGCCGAATCTGTTAACGTGCATCTGTCACGTGTTAATATCATAGCAAATCATGCTAACGTGCGCCGGACATGTGTCACCATCACATGCTATCGAAAATCGCCATCACCATGTATCACCTACGTGTCATCCATGTGGCGTCCACATCAGTCACATGCCAAGTCAGCTTGCCACTTGTCAACCACATCATCATCAACCAATCATCTTATGCCACGTGTCATAATCACACGGTGCCGACAATCAACATCGCCACGTCATCACCATGTCAGCACAATCATTGAGTTGCCAACGCCCTTTGCCATGTGTCACCTTATCACGAATCCAAGTGCCACGTGTCGTCGCCTCCGCAAGCCACGTCGCAAATCACAATGCGTCGCGACGCGTGAAGCCTGTCGACGCCTATAAATTCGGCTCGAAATTTCAATTTCAGATGTACCTTCCTCTCTGTAATTCGTTGAGAATACTAAGGAGTTTGTATCTAATTTGTTTAATTTCATTTCTCTAATTAATTTTATTTACTTTTTGTAATAGTAATTTACTTTCTTTACTTTTTAAGTTTTTACTATTCAGCCTGGAATGCCATGCGAACAAGGGGAACCTTGTAGCATTGGTCTCGAGTTGTTTGGTTCCGGAAGGCCATTCCCCGCCATTCCTTTTTTCTTTGGATGTCTATTCAGGGAGGCCTTTGTACTCAGGATAGTTTGATGAGGTTCGGTATCTCTGCTTGCTCGCGTTGTATTCTCTGTGGTTGTTCAAGTGAAGACATTGATCATCTTTTCTTCCAGTGCTTCTTCTCTTTGAGGGTCTGGTCGACTGTGCTTGCTATGTATGGGTTAGATTGGAGATGCCGGGATTGGCTTCAGACTGTTGAGTGGATGTGTCAGTTTACCGATGCCTCTTTACGTCATCTTCTTGTTCGGCTATCTTTTGCAGCGTCAGTCTACCATATTTGGAGGGAGAGGAATGCCCGCACTCATGATGTGCCTCTTCGGAATGTTTCTGTTCTTCTTAGTGATATTGTTTTTGATGTTCGGAATCGTGCTAGCTTATTACGGAAGGTGAAACCATCTTATGACAATAAATGGCTTCACCTATCCTGGCACTTGCCTGATGACATCTTCTATTGATCTTATTTTTCTTGTAGCCTATCGGCTTTTCTTCTAGGAGGGATTGTCCTCTCTAGTTGCCTGGAGTATGCCCCTTTGCTCTTGTATAGTTTTCTTTTGGTTATAATACTTACTTTATCCAAAAAAAAAACAATGAAGAGGTAACTTTCCCTTGCTAGGGTGAAAGGTAAAGCTTTTATTATTGCTATTTAGATTAATCACCCTTAATTATAATATAATAACTATTTAAAACTTGACTTAATAAGGATACCGCTATATTGGCCGGTTGGTAATTGATATTAAATTGGTTTTAACCTCACTAAGCAAGGATATCGCCTGGTTGGTCGGTTGGTAATTAATTATTAATTTGACTTAATCAGGTTACCGCCTATATGGCTGGTTGGTAATATCATACAAGTTAATATATTATATTAAGGGAGATATCTAAAATAGTAGTAATAAAAGTGGATCCTTTAACCATAGCATTTTCTTTTATTGTACTTTTTCTTTTTTAATTTCTAGCATTTACGTTTCAGCATTTTATAAAGGTTTACTTATTAACTCTTAAGCTTAATGCGTCTTGTTAACTGGCCACTAATTAGATTGATCTGGTAAACTCAAAATAAACTTGACGAAGGAATTTTAGGTTTAAGACCCCTAGACTTAATAGCCCACGATCTTCCTTGAGGATAGATAACCCTTTAATAGATTTCCTTACATGATATACATATACCTGTCGGGCAGGGGTAACCACAATTGGAACTTAGTCTTAACGAATCCATGTAATTTGATTGACATAAACATATGATTTAATTGGGTTACATTGGGTATTTGCATCCGACCATCGACAGAGGCTTTTGCAGAATTTCTTATTCCAGGTTAGTAAACCAATATATTACATAAACATGAAATAATCACTTCATCTTTAAAAAGATATTGGAAGAAATCACAACCCTGGATAATTTAATAAATTTGAATTTTCCTTAACCAACTTTCGCGCCATTTTATTTACTTGTTTCAAATTTAAGTCACCATTCCAATCAAACAATCAATCCATTAGATACTAGTAATCATTTGACCTCATAAAACTAATAACTTAGGTATTAAGTCCTCGTGGGATCGATACTTTTTTATACTACTTGAACGATACGTGTGCTTGCGTTATACGCGTGTGACAACACCAATCAGTGCAAAAAGTGTACTTAGAACACTGCTAACTCGGCTTAATTATCTTTTATTTAATCTTAATTAGAGTTTATTTTGTGATTTGTTATTAGGAGAAATGGAATTTGAAGTTTGGAGCAATTATGATTGTTTAAGGACCATACGAACGCATCGGAAGCACACAGGAAGAGCGGAAACGAAGAAAGAACGAAACCAGAATTTTCCCCCGCCACGCGTTGCAACGCACCACTTATGCACGTCACGACGCGCCCCCAGAATCAGCAAACATACATTTTCCAGTAGGTTGGGCGCCGCGGTGCCCAAAGACAAGCATTCCAGTACCCCGGACGCCCCAAAACCCTGATTTTTGACGTCTTTGATGCATATTATGATTCTGAGGCCTCCCTATATAAAGCCAACTTCGTCCAAACCCTAAAAAGGAGGCGACAATTAGAGAGAAATAGAGGAGAAACACACAAAAAAAGCCACAAACACAAGATTGAGAGAGAAGAACGATGAACTTTAAAGACAAACATGTCGTCTCTCCGATCTATTCAGGCTACCTCTCTATTCCGCATGGAGAACTAATCTCCTAGGCAAAGGTAATGATGAACTTTTGTATTTAAATTCTTATTTTCATGTTGTTGATTCTTAAAGTACCTTTTTAACATTTAATACAATTGATGGTTGTTTTTTTTATTATTATTTTATTTTAAATAACCGGGGTGTTCGGGCCAGCTTACTCGCACCTCGACTAATCCCCGGGACCTGTGCCCCTTGCCCTCAGAAGTTTCCCAATACAGATCAATGTAAGTCGCTGGCTTTTCACACCAGGAGGCATGGCCCCAAGGAAATGCATCTAGTGAGATTCGTACCTTGAACCTGAGAGGGAGCAAACCACTCAAGCCCAAAGCCTCCACTGAGGTAACCCCTTGGGGTTACAATTGATGGCTGTTGTTCTTTATTATCTTACGATTTCTGAGCCAAGAGATTGTGTTTTGTAAACTCCCATATAGATCCAGTCATGCTTCTTCTATGGTGATTTTCGAACTCAATTGTGACTGGTAAAGTTGTTTTATGTGTTGGTCTTCTGCTGCAGTATTGCCTGAGGGTATATTGTCGACGTTAGTAGCTCGTAATGATGACTTTTATGTGCTGTTAACATAGAGAAAATAATCATTTATTAACTTAGAATTTAATATGCGTAGAATTGAATATCCTCCGACTGTTGATTTGGGATGTGAAACTTTCAGTTGAGTAATAACAAGAATCAATAACTGAATATAGGAGTTTGATACAAGAGGGATTCCCGATGCTTTGCCATATCTCTCTACTAATATTCCTAAGAATTTATCTATAATTTTTATCTTATTTTGCCAATCAATATATCTCTTTCTGCCTTAGTTACTACTAACATTTTGTTTGAGTAAACTAGTTCTTTGTAACCATCTCTCTGAGGAATCGACACCCCAACTATACTACGATAACCTCAAGTAATCACAATTACTTTTTAGGCGTAATCAAAATTTGGCGCCGTTGTCGGGTAAACGGTTTACAATCTAATGGAGCAGATTTGCTTGGTCAAACACAAAGTGGTAACTTCGTTCCTTCTTTAACCTTTTGTTATTTTTATGTATTTATTTAATTTATTTCAATTTTAGTTTTAGTTAGATTTTAATTTTTAGTTTAATCTTTTTATTTATTTATTTATTTTGTTTATTTTTGTTTCTTGTTTTACTTGAGTTTAATTGCATGCCTAGACTTATGGATCAGTTGAGTAGATTTGCGGAATAGAACAGGAAGATTCAAGTTCAGATTTAGAATATATATTTGAAAATATTTTTGCCACACCATCCGCGTCTAGTGCACATAATATGAGTGAATACGAAAGACCACCCATGAAGACTCTTGAAGAGTACCTCCACCTAGAGATGGCAACAAGACCCGGACCTGGCCCGGGTTCGCATGGACCCGGACGACCCGGGTCCGGAATTAAAAAATCCAGACCCGGGTGATTCCGGGTCCGGACCGGGTAGACCCGGGTCTGGAAAAAAAAATTAGATTATAATAAAAAAATATAAAAGAATTGAAATAAAACTAATAAAATTAACAAAATATAAATATAAATATAAATATAAAATAATACAATCAAAATTAAAAAAATTAAAAAAATTAAAAAAAAAGGAATTTGGGTTCCCGGATCCGGATCGGGTCTACCCGGGTCCGGACCCGAGAATATTTACCCGGGTCCGGAACCGGACCTGGGGTAACCTAAACTCTTCCGGATCCGGACCCGGGTCCGGATCTGGATTTTGCCATCCCTACCTCCACCCAACTCGCACAGCTACACTTTCTTACATGTTTATTTATTTATTTGCATGAATGTTTATGCAGGAGTTAGCACAACCTACATAGCCACACAACTAAAGCCTCACCAGCAGTAACCTGATCAACTCCGCGCCTGGTAGTGTTGTTCCTTAATCCTTTTTCTTTATCTTTATCTTACATTGAGGACAATGCAAGCTTTAAGTGTGGGGTGTATGCATGCGCATGATATTACCTGTTATAAAAAAAAATTGTTTTGTTTTGTTTGGTTTGTTTTTAGTCCTTAATAGTTAAGCATAAGTCCTATGATGATATTGTTTGTTTAAGGGTGAAATTTTAGAAAGGATAAGTTCTTTAATGTACTTTTATTTGATGCTTTGAGTAGTTTATCTAGGTTAGACTCGTAAGCACTTAATTACAGGTTCTTAGCAGTGAAAGCCTAAGTAGTTGACAAGGTGACTAGTTGAAGAAATTACATGTCGATGAATGACCATTTGCCTAGATGTCTATCCTGATTTGCTAGTGTTATGATGTATGGTATGGTTAAAAATAAAAAGAAAGTCTCGAATGAAATAAATTAAACCACCTATAACCGATAAGCATGAAGCTACCCATGGGCGAGTGTTAGGACCACCATGAGGAGAAATGCTACATTAAAGGGTAGGTGTGTTGAAAAGAAAAAAAAGAGTTGAAAAAGAAAAGAAAAAAATATCATACCATACTGAGCACAGAAAGACAATTACAGAGTGTAATTGAGATATCTAGGTTGGCTTGACCCATCGGATCCCAATTTTTAAACGAAATCAATGAGTTGGCTTACCTAGGAATTAAGCTGTGAATGAACCTTTACACACACACATTGTGAGTCTGGCTTAGATGATTTATTCAAGGACTTGGATTTGAGTTGCATTGAGTACTTTGAAAGTTCTCTGATTTCATTACTAGGCATTCTTTGAGGACAATAATATGTGTAACTATTGGAATATTTCAGTTTGCTATTTCATTTTGTTATTTTTGCATGATTGCAAGTTTTAAATGACGTTTGTGGGTGTCGTCGCTGTAAGCCCTCACGAGCTATAACTCGTCCACTAGAGACACATAGGGGTTTAAAGGCTTGTTGCATACGCTAAATGCAATCGTGATCCCTACGAAAGTGGCTTAGATAATTTTTATTTATTTAGTTCTTATTTTATTTTTACGCTTGAATTGCTAGGGACTAGCAATAAGCTAGTTGGGGGTTGTGATAAGTGCAAAAACCTGTACTTAGAATACTGCTAACTCGGCTTAATTATCTTGTATTTAATCTTAATTAGATTTTATTTTGTGCTTTATTATTAGGAGCAATGGAATATGAAGTTTGGAGCAATTACGAGTGTTTCGGGACCATACGAACGCATAGGAAGCACGCGGGAAGAGCAGAAATGAAGAAAGCACGAAACCAAAATTTTCCCCCTGCCACGCGTCGCGACGCGGCACTTATGGACGTCGCGACGCGCCCCCAGAAACAGTAAACATACATTTTCCCGCAGGTTGGGCGCCGCGGTGCCCAAAGACCAGCGCCGCTGCGCCCCAAACGTCCTAAAACCCTGATTTTTGACGTCTTTGATGCGTAATATGATTCCGAGGCCTCCTTATATAAAGACAACTCCATCCAAACCCTAAAAAGGAGGAGAAAATCAGAGAGAAACAGAGGAGAAACACACAAAAAGAGCCACAAACACAAGATTGAGAGAGAAGAATGAAGAACTTCAAAGACAAACATGTCGTCTCTCCAATCTATTCAGGCTATCTCTCTATTCCGCATGGAGAACTAATCTCCTAGGCAAAGCTAAGGATGAACTTTTGTATTTAAATTCTTATTTTCATGTTGTTGATTCTTAAAGTACCATTTTAACGTTTAATATAATTGATGGTTGTTGTTCTTTGTTATCTTACGATTTCTGAGCCCAGAGATTGTGTTTTGTCAACTCCCATATAGATCATGTGATGCTTCTTCTATGTGTGATTTGCGAACTCAGTTATGACTGATAAAGTTGTTTTATGTGTTGGTCTTCTGCTGCAGTATTGCCTGAGGGTATATTGTCGACGTTAGATAGCTCGTAATGATGACTTTTGTGTGCAGTTAACATAAATAAAATAATCATTGATTAACATAGAATTGAATATGCGTAGAATTGAATATCCTCCGACTGTTGGTTTGAGATGTGAAACTTTCATTTGAGTAATAACAAAAATCGATAACTGAATATAGAAGTTTGATATAAGAGGGATTCCCGATGCTTTGCCATATCTCTCTACTGATATTCCTAAGAATTTATCTATAGTTTTTATCTTATTTTACCAATCAACCGATCTCTTTCTGCCTTAGTCACTACTAACATTTTGTTTGAGTAAACCAGTTCTTTGTAACCATCTCTCTGAGGAATCGAGACCCCAACTATACTGCGATAACCGTAAGTAATCGCAAGTACTTTTTAGGCGTAATCACCAAATTTGATGTAAAACTCATGCTTTCTTCTAGGATTTCTCTGTAAAACTTAGAAGAGAGTGTCTTGTGTGTTTAATTTCAGTTTTCTTGTATTTTCTTTTTATTTTTAGTAATAAAATTATGTCTATTTTCATTCAAGTATTAGTAGGTAACTTCTTTCTGCTGGAGTAAATGGTGAAACTTTTAATATGATAATGTAGGTAAATCTCACTTTAATTATAATATAGAAATTATAATTTAGTAATATTGATTAATATTTATACCGCCTCTATGGCTAGTTTTATTTATTTGACATAATTAGATATCGCCTATATGGTCAGTTTTTAGGTGACAATTGATTACCACCTATATGGCTGGTTATGGACAAATAATAACACCGCCTTTATGGATGGTTGGACTTAATTAAGTGGATAATACGAACAATTTCTATATTATAATAAAGTGACATTCCTATATTTGAATATTAAAAGTGGATCCCCTAAATCTAGAATTTTATTTTTATTGTTTTATTTTAAATTTTTAGATTTCAACTTATTTTATGATGTTTTGTTTATTTTTGTCTTTGGTAATCCTAGGTATGTGTTGTAACGAAATACAATATCTAGGGTTGTGATGAATTCCGATACCATTGGTTTATAAGTTGGTTATTTTGTGCCTTATGTGATGTATTGGTTTATTTATTGAGTCTGAATCTTAATGTTTCGTGTTAATTGGCCACTAATAAGATTGATGTGGTAAACTAATGAACTTGGAAAAGGGATTTTAGGTTTCAGTCTTAGACTCAATAGCTCACGGTCTCACCTTAGAGATTTCCTTTCAGGATAGGAATATACCTGTCGGGCGTGGGTAGCCATAATTGGAACTTGACCTTAATGAATTTAGAGTTTCTTAATTAACATACGAATATAGTTAATTAGGTTACTTTGGGTGTTTGCATTCGACCATCGGAAGAGTCTTTTGCATATTTTCATGTTCCAGGTTAATAAACTGACATATTACACAAGCATAAGATAGTCACTTCATCTCTAGAAGAATATTGGAAGGATTCACAATCCTAGATAGTTTCATAATATTGATTACTTTTTAGAATTTTACTTTTGCATTGTTTTAATTACTTATCTTTAGTTAAAATCACCAACCAAACAATAATCAAATTTTAGATACTTGTAGAAATTGAACTTCAATAAATTAATAGCGTATGTATTAAGTCCTCATAGGATCGATATATTTTATACTATTTGAGCGATATGTGCGCTTGCGTTACTTGTGTGATTTCACCCGATCAATCATCATCCCCCTATCTTTGAACTACGTGTTCACACGTCATTTATCCATATCCGTCAATTCCCATAAGTCACAACTGAGGTGGGTTTTTCCACCATGCCTCAAAAAATCATCAAACTTATACTTCTTAAATCGACATTTTCTAAAACATTCTTATTCATAAAATAACTGGAAATCATTTCGGCTAACGCCATAAAGTGTTTAAAATAAGTCTCGAATAAAAAAAGTAAGTAAAATCAACTTCGAAAAAGAAAGGTCCACTAATTGATTTGGAATCTGGATGGCACTACTTTGCTTCGTCGAAGAAAAGTATGGTTCCTGCCGATAATCTATGATTGATAAACTCAATTAGTACGTAATTTGGGAATATGCTTCAGAACTAGACAAAGTTTCTCAATTCAACAGACTATTACCACAACATATTATGCTCATGACATGACATACTACGTGTACATATGCTGATACAAAACTCTTAGGGTGGGCTCTAATATCCTTGGATTAAATTGGAATGGCTAAATCTGATTTTGAGAAAAGGCCATGAGTCACGACACCAGACGTTGCACGTCGCGACTCCCACTGGTCAGACTTTAGGCAGAGAGCCTCTGCTTGTTGCGTGTCATGACGCTGAGTGTTCCATGTCGCGACTTCCACATTATCATACCCGAGGCAGAGCCTCTGATTGTTACGTGTCGCGACGCTAGATGCTCCGCGTCGCGATGCTAGCCCAATTTCAGGGCCTAGCACCTACTATTCCAACAATAATGCCCAAGGTAATCTTCAACACTCTCATCCAAACTTCAACTCAACTTAATAAAAACTCATTTTATATCCTTAATCAAACAATAACCTCAATCAAACACAACCTCTTATCTAGTATCATCAACTTATGAAATATTATTCCCCCAACATATACATACATATAAATGGTTCATTATATTCTAATATCATCGTAACACTCTCCCAAAACACATCCTAACTACATTTTAATGCCAAATGAAAAAATCCAAACACTAGGGTATATAAGGTGCGAATTTGAGGCTTCTACATTTCAAGCTTAAAACTGAAATTAAAAGAGGGAAAGAGGATAAAGAACTTACTTTGCATGAGATATGGTTGGAATCATCACTGGTCACCCTAAAATAGCATGAGGAGAAGAGAAAAATGAAAGAGTTTTCCTTAAAGGAAGTGGTAAAGAAATAAATCATCAAGTGGTTAAAGGAAGTGGTAAAGAAAGAAATCATCAAGTGGCTGGATGTAGGCATTATCTACCCCATCTCTGACAGCTCTTGGGTAAGCCCGATGCAGTGTGTACCTAAAAAAGAAGGAATGAATGTAGTCACCAATAAGAAGAATGAGCTAATTCCAATGAGAATAGTAACTGGACGGAGAGTTTGCATGGACTACAGGAAGCTGAATAAAGCCACATGGAAGGATCATTTCCCGCTACCATTCATTGACCAGATGCTGGATAGATTGGTGGGACATGATTACTACTGCTTTCTGGACAATTATTCGGGGTACAATCAGATTGCCATCACCCCAAAAGATTAAGAGAAAAACACCTTCACGTGCCCGTATGGTACCTTCGTATTCCGCTGGATGCCATTTGGGTGCTGTAATGCCCATGCCACTTTTCAACGATGCATGATGGCCATCTTTTCAGACATGCTAGAACAAAGCATGGAAGTGTTCATGGATGACTTTTCAGTGTTTGGTGACTCATTCGATCAATGCTTGCAAAATCTGGGAAAAGTATTGCAAAGATGTGAAGAAACTATTTTGGTATTGAATTGGGAGAAATGTGACTTCATGGTGCAGGAAGGCATTATCTTGGGAATCGGATCTCACAGAAAGGAATTGAGGTAGACAAAGCAAAGATCGAGACGATAGAGAAACTACCTCCAGCATCACCCGTTAAAGGGATTTGAAGTTTTCTTAGGCATGTAGGATTTTACCGGAGATTCAGCAAAGATTTCTCTAAGATTGCCAAACCATTATGCAATCTACTGGAGAAAGACGTGCCCTTCCACTTCACCAAAGAATGCCATCATGCTTACGAGATATTGAAATAGTAGTGCCAAATTAGGCGTTCTCCATTGAAGTAATGTGTGATGCGAGTGGTTTTGCAGTGGGTGCGATTTTAGGACAGCGTAAGGCGGAAGTTTTTAACACCATTTATTACGCCAGCAAGACATTGAACGAGGCACAACTCAACTACACAACAACTAAAAAGGAGTTGCTGGCAGTAGTGTTTGCTTTGGAAAAGTTCCGCTCTTATTTGCTGGGTCCCAAGGTGGTTGACATGATCCAGGCCGACAACAAAGTAAAAGACCCATTACAAGTACCATAAGGGCCAATTACGAGGCAGAGGACCAACAGACTCAGAGAAGCAATGGCGGGATTAGTTCAGAGTTTTATGGCCGATTGCAACAAACAAATAGAGACGCATGTGGGCTTCGATAGAGAGGGCTCAAAGCCACTTCACTTGGCCCAAATCAGTTTTGAATGAAGCTTCAAAGGCCTTTGAAGACTTGAAGACTTTGGTATTTTTGTAATTTAGCCTTTAGGGGCATTGTTGTCTTTATGCCTTTAGGGTTTCTCTTTGTAACACTATTTAAGCTTTCTTTCTTTTTCATTTTGAGGACAATCGCGAAATTTGTAAAACACAAAAGCTTAAAGCTTTGGCTATGGCCGAATTCTTGTAAGGGAGGGATTCCCCTTTTCAAGTTTGAATCGACTTATCTAAGCTTTGGAAAACTTAGTGGTGTCTCCATTGCTAGCAAAACACTACAAGGATTCATCTTAAAGGTTCTCAAAGGCAAGTTCTTTGTGGGTCTTCTTTGTGGCATTGGAAGGGTTTTGTTCCTACAAAATTAAATTCGCGGTTCTTGGGGTTCTGTCCGTTGCTTGGGGTTTGCTTGGATTTCGAATCCAAGTGGGTTTCTTGTCATTTGGTATCTAGAGCTCAGGGTTCCAAGGTCTGATTTTTCCTATCTTTTCTTTTTCTTGATTCTGTTTTTATTTTCGTTCTTTATTATTTTCATTTCAGTTCTTGTTGGATCTTGTTTCTGTTTTCGTTTTGTTTATTTCTGGATCTGATTTTGTTGTGTTTTGCATATCAGTTCATCTTTTATCATTTTCCAGTTCTGGTTTTTTGTTTTGTTCTTCATATCAGTTCGTCATATACTTTCTGTTCTTTAGCATATGTTGAAGAAATAAGCATGTTCTTTGGCAGATGTGTGATTTGTTTCTAAAACCCTAGTGAAGTCTGAAATCAGACCTTGAAACTTAGCCTTTGAATTCAGACCCTGAAATCAGACTCTGAAATCAGACTCTAAAAACTTAGCCTTTGATATCTGACTCTGAATTCAGACCCTTAAACTCAACCTCTGAAATCAGACTCTAAAAACTTAGCCTTTGAAATCTGACTCTGAATTCAGACCCTGAAACTCAACCTCTGAAATCTGACTCTAAAAACTTAGCCTTTGAAATATGACTCTGAAATCAGACCCTGAAACTTAGTCTCTGAAATCAGACCCTGAAGATTAGCCACTGAAAATCAGACTCTGAAATCAGACCCTGAAAAGTAACATCTGAAATCAGACCCTGACCAGTAGCCTCTGAAATCAGACCCTGACCAAAAGCCTCTGAAATCAGACCCTGAAAATCAGCCTCTGAAATCATAACCTAAATCATCCTCTGAAATCAGAACCTTAATTAGCTACTGAAATCAGAACCTTAAACAGCTTCTGATGTGATAAAAAAAAAAGGGACTTGAGTGATATTTATCACTTGAGCAAAAAAAAAAAAAAGTAAAAAAATTGAAATTTTTTGGTTGAATTATTTTGTTCCATGCTAGCTTGAGGACTACACTTGGTTTTGTATTCTTGGATTGAGTGTGATTCACATTTGAATTGAGGAAGAACTCAAGAGTGGTAAAAGGCAGTGATTGTGAGCACAGTATCGGGTAAAAACTAATAGAGTGCAAACACGAGTGGAGTGATATCATTCGAGTGTAAACACGTGAGATTGTGAGGATTTACATATTTGATTTACTTTCTTGTTATTTCTAATCTGTTTGTTTAGTGTTGAAATGACAGGTCTAACCACTGATGAAAAGCTTGAAGCTTTGGATATGAAATTTACAGATATGATGGAGAACATGAATACTGCTTTGGAGAGATTGTCCAAGAGTGTAGAGAGTATTCAAACTGGTAGTGGTCCCATAGCACCACCACCCTAGCATATACCACCACCTCAGAATGTACCACCACCTCATAATGTGCCACCTCGATGTGTACCACCACAGTATGTACCACCAGATGAAGAGGAAGCTGAAAATGAGTTTGATGATTATGATGGTCTTGATGATGTGGAGGAGAGATTTCAGCCTAGGCATGATATGAGGCCTAATAGGAGGTTTGATAGGAGGAATGATAAGAGGGATAGACGGTTTGATGATAGAGGTGCATTTGATGCCAGAATAGGGGATTATGATAGAAGGGGATATGGTAGACGAGGAGATGTAGATGGTGATCTAGGCAGCATCAAGATCAAGATACCAACATTTCACGGCAAGAATGATCCTGAAGCTTATTTAGAATGGGAAAAGAAAATAGAATTGATTTTCAACTGTCATCACTACTCAGATGAGAAGAATATCAATCTGGCAGCAATTGAGTTTACCGATTATGCTATGATTTGGTGGGTTCAACTTGTCTCTACTCGGAGGAGAAATTATGAGAGACCCTTATCCAAAAAAAAGAAATTATGAGAGACCGGTTCAGACATGGGCAGAACTTAGAGGTCTCATGAGAAAGAGATTTATACCCAGCCATTACTATAGGGAATTGTATCAGAAAGTACAACATCTGTACCAGGGGACCAAAAGTGTTGAGGACTATTACACCGAGATGGAAGTTGCCATGATAAGGGCAAATGTAGTTGAGGATGCAGAAGCTATTATGGCACGGTTTCTAGGGGGCTTGAATAGAGAGATTGCAAACATGGTGGAGTTACATCACTATGTTGATTTGGAGGATATGCTTCACATGGCTATCAAAGTAGAAAGGCAACTCAAGAAAAAGTCAACATCCAGATTTGGTACTCAGGCTACTTCTGCACGGAAAGGGAAATGGGTTCCGAATGAGAAGCGAGATTGAGGCTTTGACAAGCCTAGAGGCGAGTTCAGTGGAGGCTTTAATAAGCCTAAGGCCGAACCTAGTGCCAAAGGTAAAGAGGCTGCAGAACCGAGCAAAGTTAGACCAAGACCTTAGGGTGAAGCTACTAGAACTAAGGATGTAAAGTGTTTCAAATGTTTGGGCATGAGACACTATACTTCACAATGTCCCAATAGGCGTACCTTAGTGATTGATAAAAAGAGTGGAGAGGTGTACTCTACCGATAGTGAGGTTGAGGAGGAGATGCCAGAGTTGCAGGATGCTAGTGACCATGAGGGAGCTGCATACCCGCGGAATAACTTATCCTTAGTTGTCAAGCGTCCTTTGAGTGCACATGTTGTAGAGGATGAGAGTGTGCAACAGAGGGAGAACATATTCCATACTAGGTGCCATGTGAATGGCAAGGGGTGTAGTATGATCATAAATGGGGGCAGTTGTACTAATGTTGCTAGCACAGCTTTGATTGAGCGATTGGGGTTGAGTTGCTTGAGACACCCGAAGCCTTACAAGTTGCAGTGGTTAAATGATTGTGGGGAGATAAGTGTGACAAAGCAGGTACTGTTGAGCTTTACCATTGGGCCATACACAGATGATGTCCTATGTGATGTGATACCGATGCATGCAGGACATATTCTTTTGGGTAGAGCGTGGAGTTTGATAAGAAGGTTATTCATGATGGGTTCAAGAACAAGTACTCTTTTCAACATAAGGGAAAACCCATTACATTATACCCACTTACACCTGCACAAGTCCATGAAGATCAGGTTAAGTTGCAACTTAAGCGTGACAAAGAGAGAGCGAAGGGAAACACCACCTTGGGTGAGACTAGTGAGAGTGGTGTATCTGGTGAGAAAAATAATGCCAATGTCGTGGGGTTTCCCAAGGGGAGTGTGAGTGAACATGAGGGGGAAACAAAAAGGAGAGTTAAAAAGAGTTTCTACATGGGTGAAGGTGAAGCGAGGAAAAGGTTCAAGGCTAGCAAGCTCATGCTATTGTTAGTCTATAAGGAGCCTCATATTTATTTTACTAACACTGACCCTTTGTTTCATGTGTCTATTTCATCTCTTTTGCATGATTATAGTGACGTACTGACAGAGGACATACCTAGTGGGCTTCCACCCATTAGAGGTATTGAGCACCAGATAGACTTCATACCTGGAGCAGTAATTCCTAACAGACCAGCTTATAGGAGCAATCCCGATGAGACAAAGGAGCTACAAAGGCAAGTACGGGAGTTGATGGACAAGGGGTATGTAAGGGAAAGCGTGAGTCCTTGTGCAGTACCAGTGCTTCTAGTTCCTAAGAAAGATGGGACGTGGCGTATGTGCGTTGATTGTCGAGCTATCAACAATATTACGGTAAAGTATCATCACCCCATCCCTAGACTAGATGACATGTTGGATGAATTGCATGGTTCTAAAATTTTTAGTAAGATTGATTTAAAGAGTGGATACCATCAAATTCGCATGAGAGAGTGAGATGAGTGGAAAACTACATTTAAGACTAAGTATGGCTTGTATGAATGGTTAGTTATACCATTTGGTCTTTCAAACGCACCTAGCACATTTATGAGATTGATGAAACATGTTATGCGTGCATTTTTAGGTAAGTTTTTGTGGTTTATTTTTTTTTTTGGATAAGAAGTGGTTTATTTTGATAACATCTTAGTTTACAGTAAAACAGTTGATGAGCATGTTATGCATTTGAAGCATGTTCTTGATGTGTTAAGGAAGGAAAAATTGTATGCTAACTTTGATAAGTGCACTTTTTGTATGGGTAGAATTGTTTTCCTTGGATTTGTTGTGAGTGCAGATGGCATCGAGGTAGATTTGGAAAAGGTGAAGGCAATTCAGGATTGGTCAACACTAACAATAGTGATAGAAATCAGAAGCTTCCATGGATTAGCAAGCTTCTATCGTAGATTTGTTAAAGACTTCAGTAGTATTGCAGCACCACTGACTGAAGTAGTGAAGAAATCTGTTGGTTTCAAATGGGGTGAAGAGCAGGAGCGTGCATTCCAGGATCTGAAAATGAAGTTGTGCAGTGCACTAGTCTTGGCACTACCCAACTTTGAGAAGACATTTGAGATTGAGTGTGACGCATCCGGGATAGGCATTGGAGCGATTCTTATACAAGAAAAGCGACCAATAACTTACTTTAGTGAGAAGCTTAATGGAGCAGTTTTAAGGTACCCCACATATGACAAGGAGTTGTATGCGCTAGTGAGAGCCCTTGAGACTTGGTAGCATTATTTATGTCCTCGAGAGTTTGTGATCCATACAGATCATGAATCATTGAAGCATCTGAAGGGCCAAGGTAAGCTGAACAAACGACACGCAAAGGTTAGAATTGTTGAGACATTTCCATATGTAATCCGCTACAAACAAGGTAAGGAAAAATTGTCGCCGATGCACTATCGCGAAGGTATGCTTTACTTACTTCATTGAGTGCAGAAATCTTGGGTTTGAATTTATTAAAGAACTTTATGCTAGTGATATTGACTTTAGTACTATCTATGCTGCATGTGAAAATTCTGCTTTTAGTAAATTCTACCAACATGATGGTTTCTGTTTAGGGAGAATAGATTATGCATTCCTG
This sequence comes from Zanthoxylum bungeanum, assembly GCA_019454045.1. NCBI lineage: Eukaryota > Viridiplantae > Streptophyta > Magnoliopsida > Sapindales > Rutaceae > Zanthoxylum > Zanthoxylum bungeanum. The sequence continues at coordinate 23,755 of SKCR01006391.1, forward strand.
TTTGTAGTATGCATGAGTTGTTAGTGAGGGAAGCACATGGGGGGGGTTTAATGGGGCACTTTGGCATTGCCAAATCCTTAGGAGTATTGAGTGAACATTTTTATTGGCCTAAAGCGGAGAGATATTGAGTGTTTGTGTGATAAATGTTTAACTTGTAAACATGCTAAATCTAAGGTTATGCCTCATGGGTTGTATACACCATTGCCTATACCTAGTGAGCCATGGTAGATGTATCGATGGACTTTATCTTGGGTTTACCTAGGACTAAGAAAGGTAGAGATTCCATCTTTGTAGTGGTGTAGGTTCAGTAAGATGGCACACTTTATAGCATGTCATAAAACTGATGATGCCACTAACATTGCTGACTTGTTCTTTGGAAAGTTTTATGGGGTAAGTTGGGAACTAAAATTTTCTATTCTACTACTTGCCACCTGATGAGTGGTAAATCTATCACTATTTCCCACTCATTTAACTTAATATTTTGTATAGTTTCTTGAGTTTTTGTGAACGTTTTGATATGTTTTGTGTTATTTGTAGATAAATAAAGTTTGGAAAGCATTGGAGGCAATTTGGGGCAAAAACGCGTCAACAAGGATATTTGGTCTTGGCGCGTCGCGACGCCAAGCCTTCAGCGTCGCGACGCCTAACGTGCGCCGAACATGCTAACGTGCGCCAGGTCCACAAATCAGAATCTGAGAAATTGTACTTTGCTAAAATGCGCTGTGCCACGTGTCACACATCACAGCACGATCTGCTAACATGCGCCGTGCCACGTGTCAGCATCCTACGGTGCCGACAGTCATCATCGCCACGTGTTCCACGTGTCATTCCATGTCATCAGCCACGTCAGCAAGTCAACAAGTCAACATTGCCACTCACCGCCACGTCATCATCAGCCAATCAGGAAGTGACACGTGTCGCAATTCTACGGTGCCGACAGTCTCTTTCCCACGTGTCGCCATGTCGTCGCCACGTCACCGCCACATCATCGCCACGTCAGCATCAATAATTGAGTATCTAATCCTTATCTGACACGTGGCGGATAAGAATCTCAGCGACCAATCAGAAGCCGCCACGTGTCACAATAATTGAAGCCCAACT
>SKCR01006392.1:0-24998 GCA_019454045.1 Zanthoxylum bungeanum
TACATACATATAAGCATACTCATTCATCAAATTTCACAAGAACATGCTTCAATCAATTTTACCCAAATTTTAACCTAAAGTATTTCATGCTTAAACCTAGCTCAAAGATACCATTGTTGGTTTCTTTAATATGTCCCAAGGAAAGATTAAGCATTTGAAATACAACAATGAATATATATATTAAAAGATGAAGTATGGCGGAATCATACTTACAATGCTTTAGTGATGAAGAAAATCAAACCAAAATGGAAGCTCCAAGGTTGGGATGATTCGGCCAAGAAGAGAAGAGGTGGAAAGCTCCAAGCTTTGTGTATTCCAAGCTCTTTGATGGTTTCCCTATCACCTCTTTATGATCCCTTGAAGGTGCTAGCCTTGTGTGTGAATATATGTTCCAAAACAACCACAATTCTTCTTCAAGTTTTTGCAACAAAAATGAAGAAATGGAGAGCCCAAACTGTTTCAGGTTTCGGCAATTGAGAGAGAAGAGAGTTTTGTTGTAATGATATTTTGTTACCAAAAATCAATTTATATTTATGCCATAATATTTATTAAATAAATAATAAACTTATGACACAAACATGCAATGGCTTAGAGTGTCAAACACTCAAACTCCATGCAAAACAATTGAGTGTATTGTACACTATCACCATGCAATGCATTATCAATTAAATAATGCATATAATGACATGTGTCATGTGGGCCCCACATGTTTCCAAATGAAAGTGGTCCACGTGCACTCACGCGTTCGGGTTCGATATTTCCGAAATACCGAACTTACGTCGCGACGTTAATTAAATCGAATTTAAATAAATAATTGCGCCTGGCGAATTATTATTTACGTCGCTAACGAATTAATTCTAAATTAACTCGTATGCCCGAATTAAAATCTAATTTTAATTTCGCGTCGAAATCGAATTTCGATTATTATATCGAATATAATAATTTTATCGATAATTCCAAATTAATCGTTCTCTCTCTAAATAAGGCACTTTATCCAAGATAAAGTTTTTCTCCGCAATTAATCCAAGATTAATTAAGTCCGAATCAAATATCATAGGTGAATCTTCAGGAAGCGACCCAAGAGATCTCCGGATATTTTGGCAGTAAATACGGTCGTCGGATAATCCGAACAAGTACGTACCTCGTACTACGTTCTTACCGATTCACAAGACAAGGTTGGCTTCTAGCAAAGCGCCATGCCTACCCAATTCTCCAGAAATATTCTTACTAGAATATTAGATCTATCAAGCGTAGTATACCGTAGTATTGCGTACATCGATCCAGTATCGGATGATCACATGCTAGGCCTGGGGCTGGAGATGTGTCTGCCCCGTACGAAACATATATCGGACATCAAGCAACTAGTCTCTTTAAATCGGACAATCCTGACCTGGTCATATTGTCCCGACGGTTGCAACCTTTTATAGAGTACTAGTTCTGTGTCCTGCGTGATCATCACCTCCATATGTCTGAAGCGATACTTCCATCTCGACATCACATCCAGTACACTACGATTCTCGATAAACCCAGAAGAGGTGTACACAGAACCGGTTAAGGTCCCCAACCACCAAAACAAAGTTTACCGATTGTCGCAAGTACTAGCGATGTAAGTCTCAGGTTAAGACCATATACACCTACCCTGATGCGGCCTCCCATAGACACGCAGACATACTACCAATGGGATTCCGCGGGGTCTATCCAGAGCGAAGCTGTTTTCCGTACCATCGGTAAAACACAACCTCCTATCGCACTTGCATAAGTATCCAATACTTAAATATATGAGAACTATGCCGTTGTGCCCTCACAACGTGCACAAGCGCAATACTAGTCTATTCCGCATTATCGATGTCCGATCTCGATAATACTCCTACTAGGGATATTTAATGATTAAACCTTTATGGATTGATACTGTCTCATATCATCTCAATCCGGTATTAATCATATGGACTTTCGCCATTTATATATCAAAGTAAATAAATTACAAAACGGCAAAAGGCAATTTCATTATCACATAGTTAATTTTGTACAATAATACAATATCATTTACAAACAGTGACGCTATGGGACATAATGTCTAACAGTTCTTATTATCAATCCAGTGACATCACTAGGATTGACCTGTTTGTGACTCCATATGCTCAAAGCGTATGAGACACCAAGTCACGTATATTTTTCAATGTTCGAGTTCTCAGAGAGTGTTAACAACTTTAAATCTATCCCAGTAGATGTTTATTCCTATAATAAAGGTTGTTTCTCCCAATAATTCTACGGAGAGTTTTCATAAAAGCTAAGCTTTCACCGATTACAATATGGGATATCATTTCCAATAATGACATTCATCATTATTTAGGACATCATTTTCAGTGCGCTCCCACTAACCTCCCTTATATACACAAGAATCATATGCGTGTTTGAATCAAATCATACACCAATATGATTACATCAAAACGATAGTTCCAAGAACCTAATGCTTGCTTCAATCCAACAAACATGGATCGAATAACCTGCAAACCTTGTTTGCTAGTTTTGGTACGACAAAACCGTCAGGATGTTATAAACATCCTGCAAAGAGGTTTCCGTTTAAGAAAACGATTTTTGACGTTCAGCAGGCATATTTCATGAATCAAACATGCAGTATCAGCAAGTATTATCCAAATGGATTTATCCATGGAAACAGGTAAAAGGTTTCATTGTAATCAACACAATGTTGATAACGATACCTTTCCACTACAAGCCTAGCTTAGTACGTTGGTATGCTGCCATCCACGTATGCTTCCTTGAAGACATTATATAGTACCAATAGGCACAATGTCTTGCGGTACAACAACTAGTGTCCAAACATAGTTGATATACATGGAATCCATTTCGGACTCATGGCACTTTGCCATAATAGGGAGTCGATACCTTGTATCACTTCCTCATACGTAGTCAGTTGGTATTTCTCAAAAGATTGACATCTTTATGAGGTGAGATCAGAAACCCATACCCCAGGTTGTTTTCTGACTCTCTCCGATCCACGCGGTTCTTGTGTATTCGAAGATTACTGGTATAGTTTCATCCATGATGAACTGTTCGTGTTCCATTAAGGACTTGGTGCCTTGAAAAGTATAACTCTGATTTTCATCGAGTTTTACTATCCTCGCACTTACCACTGCATATCGGTATTCCTTTTAGGAAAACGCATGGTGAGCAACAATTACATTGTTCTCAAGTGAGTTGTATAAGTACTATACTTTGGTTTCCCTAGGATAACCTACCGTTGGCACTTATCCAATTTGGGTTCTTGTTTGGTATCATCCAAACATATGCTTAGCATTCCCAATCAACAGGAATGAGAAAACCTGGTTTCTTTCCTGTTCATATCTAATATGAAGTCTGTCAAACAGATTTTCATGGAATCTTATTCAAAATAAGTATTGCACTGTTAATGCTATCCTTTGAAGGAAAATGGTAGCTCAGAGCGACTCATGATTAACCTTATCATGTCCAACAAAATTCGGTTTCTCCGTTTGGATACACCGATTAATTCTAATTCTAATCAACTGTCATCGGTGAATCTTTGGGAAGCGACCCAAGAGATCCCTGGATATGTTGGCAGTAAATACGGTCATCGGATTATCCGAATACGTACGTACCTCGTACCACGTGCTTACCGATTTACAAGACATGGTTGGCTTCTAGCAAAGCACCGTGCCTACCCAATTCTCCAGAAATATTCTTACTGGAATACATAATCTATGTCAGGCGTAGTATACGTAGTATTGCGTATTGCGATCCAGTATCTAATGTCATATGCTAGGCCTGGGGATGGAACTGTGTCTGCCCCGTATGAAGCACATGTCGGATGTCTGGTAACTAGTCTTTATTATCGGATATACATGACCTAGTCATAATATCCCGATGACTGCAGTACTTAAGAGCACTAGTACCGTATCCTACGTGACACCATCTCCATTATGACTGGAGTGATACTTCCGTGTTGACATCACACCAAATACACTACGATTCTCAATATACCCAGCAGAGGTGTACACAGAACCGGTTAAAGCTCTGGATGACCAAAACTAAAGCATACCGATTGTCGCAAGTAATAACGATGCAAGTCTCATGTTAAGACCAAATACACCTACCCTGATATCGAACTTCCATAGACAAATAGCCATACTACCAATGGAATTCCGAGGGGTCTATCCAGAGCGAAGCTGTTTTCACACCATCGGTAAACACAACCTTCTATCACACTTGCATAAGTATCCAATACTTAAATATATGAGAACTATGCCGTTGTGCTCCCACAACGCGCACAAGTGCAATACTAGTCTATTCCGCATTATCTATGTCCAATCTTGATAATACAACGACTAGGGATATTTAATGATTAATCATTCGAGGACTGATATTGTCTCATATCATCCTCAATCCGGGAACTAATCATAGGGACCTCCTATCATTTATACATCTAGGTGATCTAATCACAAATGATAAGAGCGCAATCTCCTTGTCACATAGTTAATTTTGTACACAACACCATGATCTGTACAAATAGTGACGCTATGGGTAATAACTGTCCAACAACTGCCTCAACAAGCTACTGCCGAGCTTCACCATGGAAGAAAATTGAGTTGTCTTCTTCGTAGCACCATAACCGATCAATGTGAGTAATGTTTCAGCCATTCTCCTTTGTTGTATCATGTTGTTTTTTCTTGCTTGATTTCATGATCTTGGGACCTAATCTAGAAACCAACAACGGTATCATAGCCATTTATCAAGCATGAAAATTTTAGGGTTTGAAATTGGGTAAAATCAATGAAGCATGATTTGATTAAATTGATTGATTAAGTATGCTTGTAAGTTGATTAATTGAAGTTGTGCATGATCAATTTCATGAAATTTGAATTGGATCAAGTTTTCCCCAATTTTTGGGCATGGCCGAAAATCATAGAGCCCTAATCTCTTGGTGATTTTTTGTTTTTTGATCATGGATGACTTAAAACAATAGGGTAATGTTGTTTTGAAGTTCAATTTGATTGAATTTTGATTTGGAACAATTTTCCCTTTAAAAGTTGGCTTGGCCGAATTTAGTAAGACATGAAATTCATTGTGATTTTTTGTTTTGATTCATTGGATGAGTTGAATTGATTTGGGAAATGATGATTGTGGATTCAATTGGATTGAAACCGAATCGGATTGGAAAAAACCCCTAATTGCCGAGACTTTAAGCATGTAAATTGGGTTTGATTTCGATTGAATTGTGTTGGACACTATTTGATATCAAAGTGCATGATTAATTAGGCTAATTGATGTTTTAGAAATTGTAATTGGGTAATTAATTGTTATTACACTTAGGTTAATTAATTGTGGAATTTGGAATTTTATAAGTAATTAATTGGGCTTGAATTGGATTTGGGCCTTATAGGTTGTAATTGGGCTCTTGGGCTTGGTTGTACCAAGTTAGGTTTAGGCCAATTTGTTGGATCCAATTAGGCCCAAAACCGAATCCATAAAGTCCAATTATGACTTAATGGACCTTAATTATTTAATTGGGCCTAATGAGCCAAGATTGATTTATGGGCTTATGGGGTAACTCCCGGATTGGATTTTGGTTATTGGGTTTGACCCGAGTTGACCAAAAGTCCACGCCTTATAGAAATTAATTAAAAGCCCATTGGACTTTAATTAAATAAACATTAGATGTTAATCGGGCTTTGAGACCCGTTGCAATTAAATTTGGAATTTAAGTCGTAAAGGTTCGTTAATAAAAGTGTAATATTTAATTTGGAATTAAATAGTGAAATAGTATTAAATACAAATTGAATTGGATTTAATGTTGTAGTTTAATTTAATTCAAGAATTCGTACTTTGAGTACTTATTCGAAAAAACGAGTTTGACTCGAGAAAAATCAAATCGTTGTTTGAACATTGGATGATCACTAATTATCAGATTAATTAATTGGATATATTGGATTGATAACATGCTTGTGTGAATACATGGTTGCGATGCATGAATAATGTATATCGGATGGATATTAGATGGGGGGGGCAATTTTAGAAATTGTAATAATTTGATTTATTAATTGGACCTGCGTGTCCAGCCTTGTCACCTCCATACTCTTTGTATTCTCTTCTCACCTATTCCCCTCAATCGTAAATGAGGTTTCTTTATAAGTGTAGTGTAACGGGTAGAAGAAATATTTATGCTAGCGGGAGAGAGAAAGAGAGATTGATCTAGGATCATGTAAAGTATCCATCCGCATATCATTATTATTTTATTATACACGCTTTATTATGTGTTTAGAATGCATGTTTAAGGGTGTATGATGATGAGACCTTAACAAAGATAATAAATTGGTTGCCAATTTGCACGCGAAAAACCCTCGTTCAATATTAAGCATCTTTTCCTTCCATTGAGTGATTCTCACTTAAGATCTGAGACGTCATTGGTTTGTTGGCCAAAGTCAAGGCCTTTGTCTGTCGAAGATGTGTTTGAATCACGAAGGCTTTGTTCCATATTGGTGTCTTGTCCAAGTTATGGTTTGTTGGCCAAAGTCAAGACCACTTCTTGTCCATCGACATTGATTACGAAGCTTTCCATGGTCAATGGGTCGCGCTTGACTGGGATCACTAAGTTTTGTTGTGCCAAAGCAAGGCTTAGTTGATTCAGAGGAAAAAGGTTAGGTAATACATTGGATGTATTGGCATATATAAGATATATGTTTCGGACTTGGATGTCCCCCTACCGGATCTAGGAATTGGATTGGATTCAATTGATCTTAGAGATCTACCTAGTTAATTATCATACAATTTGTTGGCCAAAGTCAAGATTGTGTGATATTTAACGGGATCCTAGCCCACTAGGAAACACGGTTTCCCGAGTACTCGACAGAGGGTTAGAGGCTCGCCGAAAAATAGTGGGAGGCAAGAATTGAATTTGCAATATTCGTTTAATTACTTGCCATACGCGCTCAATCACAAATTATTTCGTCGTTAGATTAAATGTTAGTTGGACCAATATTTAAATTGTTGTTTTAATTAACAGTTGGACTGTATTAAAGTTGATTATATAATTGGATTATAGTAATCAATATATTTGAAATAATTAATTTCAATTTACAGTTGATTTTATAATTGGATTAGAGTAATCAATGTAATTGAGGTTAATTGATTTAAATTATATTGATTGTATAGTTGGACTATAATAATCAATATAATACAAAGTACTACAAATCGTTGATTAAATAGTTGGACTATTAGAATCAATATAATATTGAAAGATTGGCATTTAAAACATAATCCTGGGGAAAATGTATTTAAATGGTTTAATTTTCAAATGGGAATAAAAATTTCAGGATGGTCCTGGAAAATAATATGTTATTTTATTTGATAAAATAATATATTATCACTACAAGAAAAAGGCTTTTACTGATACTAAATTAGTGTCAGTAAAGGGTTTTACTGACACTATATAAATGTGTCAGTGTTGCCGCAGCCAGAAATCACTGACACTAGTTTCTAGTGTCAGTGATTCTTAGTGTCAGTAAACGTTAATACTGTAGTATCAGAAAATTATTGACACTATGGTACCAGTAATCTCTCACACTATTTTAGTGTCAGTAAATTATTGACACTATATCATCAGTATTTAGTGATACTATAGTGTCAGTAAATTTTGTTACTGCAGTATCAGTATATCGCATATATTTGATTTTTAGTGTCAGTAATTATTGTTACTATAGTATCAATATCCGTCAATATCTTTTAAAATTTAAAAATCGTATTATTTCACAATTATATTTCTTATTTTTTGTAATTAAATTAATCATAAATATATATATATTATACCAACTCAATGAAATAAAAAACTAAAAAATTACATTTATATAAAATTCGCAATATAATAGATTAATCGTATTAATCAATTCAACAGTATCACATGATGAATACAAAAACTCCATAGACAATCTTTAAATTAACATATATATTTCAAAAACTACTCTTAAAGTCCCATCAAAATGTCATGCCCCCACCAAAATTCATGATACTTGTTGAGAAGCCTGCAACAATCCCCCAACAATATGATATCTGGCACAAAATCTGAAATTATAAACCAAATGTTAAGAATTAGATGGACTTCCAAAAAAAATCGATATCTTCATAAATAAAAACATTAAATACATCCAAATAAAAATACAAAATATAACCCTAATCTAATTTTTGTCACATAAAGCACTTATTGACAATAACCATACCAACAACCTAAGAGCATGCATATAAAAAACCAAATGGCATCCATAATAACAAGTTGTATCTTTCATACCGCTACATAATCACCAAAACAAACAATCAATAACACACACACACACACACACAACACACAACACACACACACACACACATATATATATATAGACACTAAACACAACATCAGGAAAGTCTTTGGTGATTGCATGGTTTACCCAAAGCAAGCAAGCTGACATTTGCCCGGGATTCCAGTCAGCCATAATAAGCACTTATCAATTATTCACATTCATATGGAGAAAGCAAAGCAAACAAGCTTTTCTTAGTGGCGTCTAATCCTCCATGATTTCTCATAGAAGTCACTTTAGGAAACATCCAGAAATCTTGTGAAACTTTAATACATATGGGACACAATCCAAGATATTTTGCACATGCACCCGAATTGCAAAAGCATCGTGTCTACACAAGCACAACATAAGAAACCTGAATAATTTGAAGAAATCAAGAACCATCCGGCCTCTTCCCCTTAAATGAGATATTTTACACGGTATCCAACCAAGAACCATCCGGCCTCTTCAAGTTAAATGAGATAATGAAACCTGAATAACGATAAGAAACCTGAAAGAGGAAATTACAAGGCAAATATAAAAATTTAGAAAATAAAATATTTACCCCAATCCAATGGGAATTAAAGAGGAAATCCCACGTCGTTGACCTATACATAGTCAAACACAAGAAACTAATTACTTTGACATACAAGAATGTTTATTAAATGGTAAAAAAAACATTTATTTTTATACAATAAAATGTGGGAAGCATGGTAGATTTTGAAGAAATCAATGAAAATAACTGAACCAAAATTCTTTGTAAGAGATCCTTTAAGTCCAAGAACTGTAAACAAAGCTAGAAAAGTTTAAGCAAGAAAAGACACTTGGGAACATCAATTGGAAGAGGGTAGTATGAAATCTAGTCCAGTAGACTATGGCCAAAATACTATCTCCAGACAAATGGAAATAGACAAAAGATACAGGGCATGCCATACAACTTATTATACTATGTTTAAAACAAAAAAATGAACAACTTGCATCAAATAAAAGCTAAAATGGGTTAACTTTTGGAAAAAGAGACTCCTAAAGAAACACTTTCCAAATTTCCAGGTCTTGTAGAAAAATAATCAGATTAAAAAAACCACTAATTTTTTGCCTCTAAATAATAAGGAATTAATGGTCATATTCAACTACTGATCAATAGACAAGACATAACTAATAATAAACACCAGCCAATTGAAAATTTTACATTATGCATTATTTTCATGCATATAACTGACCTTAGAAGTGTGATCACCATAGAAGGTGCAGACAACAGCTCCATTTTCGTGTCTTGAAGTTAACATCATCTTCCTCACATACATTGCAAGTGAAGTTGTGTGACTAACAGGTAAAAATTAAAGCACAATTTGAGAAGAATATTCAAATCTGGGGCACAAGTGTTAAATTCATATAAATGGAACTGAAAGCATCTGAAGATAGATTGCTTCCCGCTGCTGCATATTCTTCACCTGCACAATAATTTTATTAAATTCAATTTATAAAATAAAATTGGGTAATTAAAATGATGAATAAAAAACAAACCCTAACACCCAACTTAATTGATCGAACGAAAGAATCTGAGCCAGAGATTCTTTCATCATATTCTCTTCACCCTTTTCTTTCCATTTTTCGCCTTTCGATTCACTACCCATTCTCTCGTAAATAAAGCTCGCCCTCGAGCCCTGGGTAGGTCGGCCAGGTCTTTCTTTGCTGTTGTTCTGTTCCCGCGTGAGGGCGTTTGTCGTGCCACACCAGCTCTTCTTTCCCCATCCTCCGGAAGTTAACCTTGAATCTCTCATCCAGATCTTACCACCAAACTGACCTTCTTCATCAGATTCTTTTGCACATGCACGGAAACCACCACCACCGCGGCCGCCTCCACCAAAACGGCCGCACCTCGTCCACCGCGGCCGCCGTCTCTTCCTCCCCTGAAACCGCCTCCTCCTCTCTGGGGTCTCATTTTTTTATCTGTGTTTTGGTTGATTTTAGGAGAAGACTTCAATGGAAGCAGTGTTACTGCGAGTTTGTGACTGTTAGAAGACTTTTGAGCTTAGGGTTTTAATTTAGGGTTTTGAAGTGGGTCATTCGTTGCTAAATGACCATAATATCCCCTGCTTTTCAATCCATCCACCCATTTTTTTTTAAATTTTAAATTTAATTGCATAAAAAACATTTGCATGTATGGACTCTTAACAGGACTTGAAGCTTTTGAAGGTTGATAATCGAAGTTTGAACTGCTTACTGCTTACAGAGGACTGAGGAGAGACCGACTAACGAGAGTAAAAATTGAAGCCATTGAAGGTTGATAATTGATAGGATGTACTGGATTTTGTTTAGATTTTAGAAATTACAAATGAGAGATTCATATTTGAGAGTAAAGAAGGGGGAAACAAAGGCTGCGCGATGAAAAAAAAGGTGGGAATGAGAGGAACCCCTAAATTACTAAGATTGATTTGGTAACTACGGTTCAGGTTTTGACCCGACAAATACATATATATTTTTATAAACCGCGGTTTAAGGAACAAAAGTCACGATTTGGCCCAGTGGTAAAGTCTTACAATAAAAAAAAAATTTATATCAATGGTTACAATTTCGAGTCCCAGCAGACTTAAGGAAATAATTTTTTTTTTTAATTTTTTTACTGATACTAAGGTATCATTAATTACTGACACTAAATTTACTGATACTCTAGTGTCAGTAATATATGCGAAAAACGTCACTTCCGCGAGGTGTTGGTTCGACTCCAGACGACTACGCGTTTTTTTTTTTTTTTATTTCTTACTGATACTATTGTAATAGTAATTACTGACACTAAAATCGCTGATACCATAGTGTCAGTAATTATTGATATTTAAGTGAAAAACACGGAAATAAGCCCATTTACACGTCGTTTCTGACACTTTTAGCCTAGTGTCACTAACCTTAGTGTCAGTAAAGGCCTTTTTTCTTGTAGTGTATGCCTAAGCCCGGAGTGAAGCAAATAGTAGAGCATAATCTTTGAAAGATTTATGTGATGATAACTTTAGTGCTTAATCTATTTAACTTGTCAAGTAGACTCCTTAATTTCTTAATCAGAACTAAGGATTAGATCCTTAAAGTATGATAAAGAAATTGAAGGATTTTCATGGATTTATTTTAGATCTTTGAAATACTAAAATTACAATAAATAATTCTTGGAGAATTAATGACTAATCTCGAGGAGATAAAGTCAAACATTGCAATTAGGCAAATAGCGTAAAGCGCACCTTACTTCGATATTCCAGGATGCCAAGGCTTAGCTAAAGGCTTCTAGTGTGTGAAAAAATGGCAAAGGCAAAATCATTATAATCTTCTAGGAAGATAAAAGGACATATCCCAAGAAGGAATTGAAGACGAGCAAGGCTCTGACTTCAAAAAAAATATTTGTCTACATTATGTTCACTACTAGTATTAAAATTGGATTTTAAATACTTAGTGTGGTACATAAATATGTATTGATGTTTAGAATCTGCTGTGAGCAGGATAATGACATCAATTGAGATTTATATGTGAATTGGAAACGGGACGAAGTCACTGTTTTAACCGTAGATCCTAATTTTAGGAACTACCCAATGTATGTACTTAAATTAGGAAACTGTTAAAATGTAACTAGTTTGACTAGATACATTATCTTTATATCAGTGTTTGACCCGCTGCGGGTGAACCTTTATATTCTAGAACACTAAAGTGTTTTATTTTATAAAGATGATATTAAGATAAACACATTAGATGTAAATAACAGAATTTATATTTTGAATATAAATAATATCTCAAATATATAACATGACAAATAAATAGCTCAAACTGATTTGATCAGTTAAGAAACTAATTGTGGCATTGTTGTCTGGGACACAATCAAACAAGACTCGTATATCCACACTTTTGAAGAGTGGGTACTATGACTAATTTGATTCTATTCAAATGAAGTCTACGAATCTAGTTTATTGGGCAAAGTGCCTAAAACACTATTTACTTGGTAAAAGTGCCAGTGCCACCGATCTGTTAACCCTAGTTCATAGTGATGCAAGTGGGCCCATGTCTACCTAGGCTAGATGTGGATATGAATGTTTCGTGACCTTGACGGATGTGGCATCGCGTATGGTTACGTGTTTCTTTTGAAACACAAATCATAAACTTTAACAGTTTCGACACGAAATAGACAAACAGATCGGCTAAAGTATTAAAACCGTCACGGTAAGACCATAATGGAAAATACTTAAGCAATAAGTTTCTCAAATAACAGAGAGAGTATAGTATTCTTTCAATGAGGACTCCTCCCGGAACACGTCAGTTTGACGGTGTGTCCGAAATGAGAGACCGAATTTTGTTGGACATGATAAGGTTAATCATGAGTCGCTCTAAGCTACCATTTCCTTCAACGGATAAGCTTTAACCAGTGCAAGAACTTATTTTGAATAAGGTTCCATAAAATATCTGTTTGACAGACATCATATTAGATATGAACGGGAAAGAAACCGAGTTTCACATTCTTGAATAATTTGGGTATGCTAGGCATATGTTTGGATGATACCAAACTAAAACCAAAATTGGATAAGTGCCAAATGTAGGTTATCCTAGGGATACCATAAGTATTGTATTTATACACTCCTCCCGGAACACGTCAGTTTGACGGTGTGTATGAAATGAGAGACCGAATTTTGTTGGACATGATAAGGTTAATCATGAGTCGCTCTGAGCTACCATTTCCTTCAACGGATAAGCTTTAACCAGTGCAAGAACTTATTTTGAATAAGGTTCCATAAAATATCTTTTGACAGACATCATATTAGATATGAACGGAAAGAAACCGAGTTTCACATTCCTAAATAATTTGGGTATGCTAGGCATATGTTTGGATGATACCAAACTAAAACCAAAATTGGATAAGTGCCAAATGTAGGTTATCCAGGGATACCATAAGTATTGTACTTATACACCTCACAAGAGAACAATTAGATTATAAACATAATACGAGGTACTTACGTGTTTGGATAGTATGATGACCTATTTACTGTACTGCCAACATATTCGGGGATCTCATGGGTCGTTTCCCGAAGATTCACCGATGACGTATGACTTGCACTTTAATTAATGTGGGATTAATTAGAAGAGAGAGAAAATTAATCTAGGATTAATTACAGGGATATTTTATCTGGGATAAAATATTAATTAAAGAGAGAATGATTAATTTGGAATTAATCGATTAAAATAAATATTTTGATATATTATAAGAAATTGGATTTCGACGCAGAATTAAAATTAGATTTTAATTCGTGCGAACGAGTTAATTTAGAATTAATTCATTAGCGACGTGAATAGTGATTTCGCTAGGAGTAATCGTTTAATTACGTCGCGACTAAAAATTCATTAATTGGAATTAGCGAACCCGAGCCCGAGATTATTTGCGAGCGCATTCGCATTCGAATTCGATTGTGGTACGCAAGTCACATCAAGCGTCAAATCGCTAGTCGCATCAAGCGTCAAATCATTAGTCACTTTGAGTGATGTGACAAGTTGTCACTTGATTGATTGATTGAGTGATTGATGTGTTAGTTGAAAAGCATTTATTACTTTTGCTTTTTGACTTTTGATATTTGAAAAAGGTTTTGGTATTTGATTTTATTTTTGGAAAATAAAATATAAATACAAAACACACTTTTCATTTTTTTTTCTCTCTACCATTCACGGTTTCACGTGAAACCCTTCTTCCCTATCTTTTCTCTCCCTCTCGGCTTTGATCCACTTCTCTCTTCTTCATTTTTCTGGTTCGACCGAATGAGAAAGAGAAGCTTGTGAGAGTGTTTTGTGAAAAAAAAAAGGTGCTAGCACACACTTGGGTCAATACAAAGGTGATAGGGCAATGAACCTTTGAGCTTGGAAACCGATTTTGAAGCTCTTGAAGCTTGGAGCTTCAATGAAGTCATCAATGGCCGAATCATGGAGGAGCTAAAACCAGCAAAACCGAGCAGCTCACTGCCTCAACAAGCTAATGCCGAGCTTCACCATGGAAGAAAATAGAGTTGTCTTATTCGTAGCACCATAACCGATCAATGTGAGTAATGTTTCCGCCATTCTCCTTTGTTGTATTCATTCATTTTTCTTGCTTGATTTCATGATATTGGGACCTAATCTAGAAACCAACAGGCGCCATTGCTCAATCAAAGGAACCAAGGTCCAACCATAAATCCAAGCACGTACTCAGGCGATTTCATCTCATCAGGGAGATTGTTGAGAGAAAAGAAGTTATTATAGAGAAAATACCCACAGAAGATAATCTTGCAGATTCTTTGACTAAAGGGCTGACTCAAAAAAAGCATGATAGGAAAACCTGAGAGTATGGTGTCCAGATTCATACTAGTTGGCTATAGTGCAAGTGGGAGATTGTTAGGGATATGCCTAATACCTAACTTGTGGATGGGCTATATGTACATGTATTTGTAATATTTTCATTAATTAATAAAATGGCAATCTTTATTATACATGTCTTTTATAACTTATATGAATCATCAACATTGTAATAAAGCCCTTGGAGTAAACATGATGGCTTCCACGCCTTATGAGAATCATTACTCTTAAATGTTCCTAGTTGTGAATAATCTGGGCGTTCACAAAGCGGAGAGACTAGCATGATGATATGATCCGCTCTTAAGTTGGGTAGCCGATCTCATAGGCTACTAGCGGAGATCCGTCCGCTTGGTGTATCACATGGATGCATGAGTTGCTCTTGTCCATCGAACTGACCGCTGGAAGTTTTCATATGGAGTGTTTATCCCATGTGTCTGTGAGAACTTTCATGTATCAATTATGACTAGTCCTTAGACTTGAGGTCTTTACAATCTTATGATGGATCAAATAACTTTGACATTCTCATTCCCCGGTTCAAAAGATCCGGTCATAAGGGTATGTTTGGGTCATTTGTTGAAACACATGAAGTTTGTAAAGATACAACAGAGAATCGCCACTCTTTCGGATAATATTTTCTTATAAGAGTAGTATTCCAGTTCACGGGTTGATATATGTGATTAGTGCTTGAGACTGTGGCCACAGCGGAAGAATCATGTGAGATTCTTGGGTTAGCACGATTCATGACACTATCAACATCATACCTTTGACCATATAGGTGGACACTTTTTGTACCCTAGGTCAATAGGTAGGGATACAGTGAAGCGAGGGACTATATCATATGTAAATCGCAAACAGAATGGGTATATATATATCTTTCCTTCTCATTTGGGGGCCTTGGCATCTTGCTAGATGTCAACCTGGGTTATTGTAATCGAACGACCATCTGATCGAAGGATAATTTATGTTCGATTAAATTATCATGATTGATTTCATGTCCAACTTGAGGGGAACCCAAAAGGTCACACACAACAAAGTTGAAATCAATGGTTAACAGTGCACAATACATATTTAAAATCATATATGATTGTTGTAGGAATTGTTCATAAATGGTTCAATGTGTTTAATTATTGAACATATCATTTATGAGGTTCCATAATGGCTTAAGGATTGGTGAATGAAGATATGGGCACTTTGGAAATTGAAATAAATAGATAAAAAAAATTTCTATTCACGTGAATAGTAACGCGTGATAGTACCGCGTGAATAGTATTTTTTTTTTTGTTAATTTTTTTGAATTCCAATTCGGCCCAAACTATTATTAGGGTTTTATAATCTCATTAAACCACTAAATTAAGATCCAATGGCTAAGATTAAATTGGCTTCTATCCCACATCGAATTCTTAATTAATTTTGTTGTCTTTGGAGCACTATATAAACCCAAAGAATTCTTCACAAATTTTTTCACCAAACCTTTCATATCTTGGGTTTATATAAGTGAGCAACTCTAAAGTTTAAGAGTAAGCCATTGATTTTGAGGATCCTTAAGTCAAATTTACTAGAGGAACCTCGAGTTAGAAGTTTTGAGGTATTTGCCTAGGCTAGCACCAAGGGCAAAAATACCCGTGCAATCAAGGCGTAGTCTTGCCATTGAGTTTTGGCTTTGATGTGTGCATTTTTGGAAGCCACACACTTGGGTGGCTCTTTGGAACGTGGAAGAGCTTGCTGAGTTCGAGAAAAGCTTGTAGATTGGAGGGATAACTGGATGAGTCTACGGTTCAAGTAAGTCATTTTCTTTCTTTATTTAGTTAGAGTTCTTATGATAGTTAGCATGTTTAGGTTTGTGTTCTTTGCATGTTTTATGAGTTTTATGCTTAGAATATAAAGTAACATGCCTAGGCTTGTAGAATAATCAAAACAAATGGGTATTGGGCAAAGGGAAATCGGCATCATAATTTTTTATTTTTCCGCTACGCACTCACGGCCGCTTCCCAACAAATTTACCTATCTAAATTAATCCCAGATTAATTCACGCCCATTGAGAGGATTTTAGGGTTTCCATTTTGTTCCAAGTGTGTTTTGTATGATACATACACAAATGAGAGAGAGAGAAGGGTTTTTGGTAAAAGCCAATTTACCATTTTCACCTAAACAAGGTGGGTGGGTAATGGTTTTGCCAAAACCATTCCAAGGTGGTTGGAAAGTGGATGGTATGGCATAAATGCCAACCACTCTCCCAACTACCACATTTAAAGTGGGCCCCACATTTGAATTCAAAATTTAAATGTCTCTACGAACATTTGACGCGGCTCTGATCCGTTTAATCCGATTAAACGAATTCTCATTGCTAAATAATTAAATCTAATTTAATTAAATAACGATGCCTCCCAAATATATTACGAACGTCGTTTACGAATTAATTCTAAATTAATTCGTTCATTCGTATTAAAGTCCGACTTTAATTTCATAACGTAATCCAATTCATATTAATATATCCGATATATTAATTTTAACCCATACGAATAAATTAAATAGAAAAATTAAATTTAACTATTAAATTTATTCTACCGATTAATTCCAAATTAATCGTGTTCTCTCTCTTCCGAACACATTTAATCCCAGATTAAATAATACCTCAATTAATCCTAGATTAATTTTCTCTCTCTTAATTAATCCCACATTAATTCTCTCTCTTAATTAATCCCAGATTAATTCTAATTCGAATCAAATGTCAGCCATTCTCCAAAATCCGAGCTTCACCATGGAAGAAAATTGAGTTGTCTTCTTCGTAGCACCATAACCGATCAATGTGAGTAATGTTTCAGCCATTCTCCATTGTTGTATTCATGTGTTTTTCTTGCTTGATTTCATGATATTGGGACCTAATCTAGAAACCAACAATGGTATCATAGCCATTTATCAAGCATGAAAATTTTAGGGTTTGAAATTGGGTAAAATCAATTGAAGCATGATTTGATTAAATTGATTGATTAAGTATGTTTGTATGTTGATTAATTGAAGTTGTGCATGATCAATTTCATGAAATTTGATTGGATCAAGTTTTCCCCAATTTTTGGGCATGGCCGAAAATCATAGAGCCCTAATCTCTTGGTGATTTTTTGTTTTTTGATCATTGGATGACTTAAAACAATAGGGTAATGTTGTTTTGAAGTTCAATTTGATTGAATTTTGATTTGGAACAATTTTCCCTTTAAAAGTTGGCTTGGCCGAATTTAGTAAGACATGAAATTCATTGTGATTTTTTGTTTTTGATTCATTGGATGAGTTGAATTGATTTGGGAAATGATGATTGTGGATTCAATTGGATTGAAACTGAATCGGATTGGAAAAACCCCTAATTGCCGAGACTTTAAGCATGTAAATTGGGTTTGATTTCGATTGAATTGTGTTGGACACTATTTGATATCAAAGTGCATGATTAATTAGGCTAATTGATGTTTTAGAAATTGTAATTGGGTAATTAATTGTGTATTACACTTAGGTTAATTAATTGTGGAATTTGGAATTTTATAAGTTAATTAATTGGGCTTGAAATTGGATTTGGGCCTTATAGGTTGTAATTGGGCTTTTGGGCTTGGTTGTACCAAGTTAGGTTTAGGCCAATTTGGTTGGATCCAATTAGGCCCAAAACCGAATCCATAAAGTCCAATTATGACTTAATGGACCTTAATTATTAATTGGGCCTAATGAGCCAAGATTGATTTATGGGCTTATGGGGTAACTCCCGGATTGGATTTTGGTTATTGGTTTGACCCGAGTTGACCAAAAGTCCACGCCTTATAGAAATTAATTAAAAGCCCATTGGACTTTATTAAATAAACATTAGATGTTAATCGGGCTTTGAGACCCGTTGCCGTTGCAATTTTGAATTTAAGTCGTAAAGGTTCGTTAATAAAAGTGTAATATTTAATTTGGAATTAAATAGTGAAATAGTATTAAATACAAATTGAATTGGATTTAATGTTGTAGTTTAATTTAATTCAAGAATTCGTACTTTGAGTACTTATTCGAAAAACGAGTTTGACTCGAGAAAAATCAAATCGTTGTTTGAACATTGGATGATCACTAATTATCAGATTAATTAATTGGATTATATTGATTGATAACATGCTTGTGTGAATACATGGTTGCGATGCATGAATAATGTATATCAGATGGATATTAGATGGGTGGGGTAATTTTAGAAATTGTAATAAATTTGATTTATTAATTGGACCTGCGTGTCCAGCCTTGTCACCTCCATACTCTTTGTATTCTTTTCTCACCTATTCCCCTCAATGTAAATGAGGTTTCTTTATAAGTGTAGTGTAACGGGTAGAAGAAATATTTTTGCTAGCGGGAGAGAGAAAGAGAGATTTGATCTAGGATCAATGTAAAGTATCCATCTGCATATCATTATTATTTTATTATACACGCTTTATTATGTGTTTAGAATGCATGTTTAAGGGTGTATGATGATGAGACCTTAACAAAGATAATAAATTGGTTGCCAATTTGCACGCGAAAAACCCCCGTTCAATATTAAGCATCTTTCCTTCCATTGAGTGATTCTCACTCAAGATCCGAGACGTCATTGGTTTGTTGGCCAAAGTCAAGGCCTTTGTCTGTCGAAGATGTGTTTGAATCACGAAGGCTTTGTTCCATATTGGTGTCTTGTCCAAGTTATGGTTTGTTGGCCAAAGTCAAGACCACTTCTTGTCCATCGACATTGATTACGAAGCTTTCCATGGTCAATGGGTCGCGCTTGACTGGGATCACTAAGTTTGTTGTGCCAAAGCCAAGGCTTAGTTGATTCAGAGGAAAAAGGTTAGGTAATACATTGGATGTATTGGCATATATAAGATATATGTTTCGGACTTGGATGTCCCCCTACCGGATCTAGGAATTGGATTGGATTCAATTGATCTTAGAGATCTACCTAGTTAATTATCATACAATTGTTGGCCAAAGTCAAGATTGTGTGATATTTAACGGGATCCTAGCCCACTAGGAAACACGGTTTCCCGAGTACTCGACAGAGGGTTAGAGGCTCGCCGAAAAATAGTGGGATGCAAGAATTGAATTTGCGATATTCGTTTACTTACCATGCCATACGCGCTCAATCACAAATTATTTCGTCGTTAGATTAAATGTTAGTTGGACCAATATTTAAATTGTTGTTTAATTAACAGTTGGACTGTATTAAAGTTGATTATATAATTGGATTATAGTAATCAATATATTTGAAATAATTAATTTCAATTTACAGTTGATTTTATAATTGGATTAGAGTAATCAATGTAATTGAGGTTAATTGATTTAAATTATATTTGATTGTATAGTTGGACTATAATAATCAATATAATACAAAGTACTACAAATCGTTGATTAAATAGTTGGACTATTAGAATCAATATAATATTGAAAGATTGGCATTTAAAACATAATCCTGGGGAAAATGTATTTAAATGGTTTAATTTTCAAATTGGGAATAAAATTTCAGGATGGTCCTGGAAAATAATATGTTATTTTATTTGATAAAATAATATATTATGCCTAAGCCCGGAGTGAAGCAAATAGTAGAGCATAATCTTTGGAAGATTTATGTGATGATAACTTTAGTGCTTAATCCATTTACCTTGTCAAGTAGACTCCTTAATTTCTTAATCAGAACTAAGGATTAGATCCTTAAAGTATGATAAAGAAATTGAAGGATTTTCATGGATTTATTTTAGATCTTTGAAATACTAAAATTACAATAAATAATTCTTGGAGAATAATGACTAATCTCGAGGAGATAAAGTCAAACATTGCAATTAGGCAAATAGCGTAAGGCGCACCTTACTTCGATATTCCAGGATGCCAAGGCTTAGCTAAAGGCTTCTAGTGTGTGAAAAAAGGGCAAAGGCAAAATCATTATAATCTTCTAGGAAGATAAAAGGACATATCTCAAGAAGGAATTGAAGACGAGCAAGGCTCTGACTTCAAAAAAAATATTTGTCTACATTATGTTCACTACTAGTATTAAAATTGGATTTTAAATACTTAGTGTGGTACATAAATATGTATTGATGTTTAGAATCTGCTGTGAGCAGGATAATGACATCAATTGAGATTTATATGCGAATTGGAAACGGGACGAAAGTCACTGTTTTAACCGTAGATACCTAATTTTAGGAACTACCCAATGGTATGTACTTAAATTAGGAAACTGTTAAAATGTAACTAGTTTGACTAGATACATTATCTTTATATATCAGTGTTTGACCCGCTGCGGGTGAACCTTTATATTCTAGAACACTAAAGTGTTTTATTTTATAAAGATGATATTAAGATAAACACATTAGATGTAAATAACAGAATTTATATTTTGAATATAAATAATATCTCAAATATATAACATGACAAATAAATAGCTCAAACTGATTTGATCAGTTAAGAAACTAATTGTGGCATTGTTGTCTGGGACACAATCAAACAAGACTCGTATATCCACACTTTTGAAGAGTGGGTACTATGACTAATTTGATTCTATTCAAATGAAGTCTACGAATCAGGTTTTATTGGGCAAAGTGCCTAAAAAACTATTTACTTGGTAAAAATGCCAGTGGCACCGATCTGTTAACCCTAGTTCATAGTGATGCAAGTGGGCCCATGTCTAGCTAGGCTAGAGGTGGATATGAATGTTTCGTGACCTTTACAGATGTGGCATCGCGTATGGTTACGTGTTTCTTTTGAAACACAAATCAGAAACTTTCACAGTTTCGACACGAAATAGACAAACAGATCGGCTAAAGTATTAAAACCGTCACGGTAAGACCGTAATGGAAAATACTTAAGCAATAAGTTTCTCTCAATAACGGAGAGAGTATAGCATTCTTTCAAAGAGGACTCCTCCCGGAACACGTCAGTTTGACGGTGTGTCCAAAATGAGAGACCGAATTTTGTTGGACATGATAAGGTTAATCATGAGTCGCTCTGAGCTACCATTTCCTTCAACGGATAAGCTTTAACCAGTGCAAGAACTTATTTTGAATAAGGTTCCATAAAATATCTGTTTGACAGACATCATATTAGATATGAACGGGAAAGAAACCGAGTTTCACATTCCTGAATAATTTGGGTATGCTAGGCATATGTTTGCATGATACCAAACTAAAACCAAAATTGGATAAGTGCCAAATGTAGGTTATCCTAGGGATACCATAAGTATTGTACTTATACACCTCACAAGAGAACAATTAGATTATAAACATAATACGAGGTACTTACGTGTTTGGATAGTATGATGACCGTATTTACTGCCAACATATTCGGGGATCTCATGGGTCGTTTCCCGAAGATTCACCGATGACGTATGACTTGCACTTTAATTAATGTGGGATTAATTAGAAGAGAGAGAAAATTAATCTGGGATTAATTACGGGGATATTTTATCTGGGATAAAATATTAATTAAAGAGAGAGAATGATTAATTTGGAATTAATCGATTAAAATAATATATTTGATATATTATAAGAAATTGGATTTCGACGCAGAATTAAAATTAGATTTTAATTCGTGCGAACGAGTTAATTTAGAATTAATTCATTAGCGACGTGAATAGTGATTTCGCTAGGAGTAATCGTTTAATTACGTCGCGACTAAAAATTCATTAATTTGGAATTAGCGAACCCGAGCCCGAGATTATTTGCGAGCGCATTCGCATTTCGAATTCGATTGTGGCACGCAAGTCACATCAAGTGTCAAATCGCTAGTCGCATCAAGCGTCAAATCATTAGTCACTTTGAGTGATGTGACAAGTTGTCACTTGATTGATTGATTGAGTGATTGATGTGTTAGTTGAAAAGCATTTATTACTTTTGCTTTTTGACTTTTGATATTTGAAAAAGGTTTTGGTATTTGATTTTATTTTTGGAAAATAAAATATAAATACAAAACACACTTTTCATTTTTTTTTCTCTCTCCCATTCACGGTTTCACGTGAAACCCTTCTTCCCTATCTTTTCTCTTCCTCTCGGCTTTGATCCACTTCTCTCTTCTTCATTTTTCTGGTTCGACCGAATGAGAAAGAGAAGCTTGTGAGAGTGTTTTGTGGAAAAAAAAGTGCTAGCACACACTTGTTGAAACAAATGAAGTTTGTAAAGATACAACAGAGAATCGCCACTCTCTCGGATAATATTTTCTTATAAGAGTAGTATTCCAGTTCACGGTTGATATGTGTGATTAGTGCTTGAGACTGTGGCCACAGCGGAAGAATCATGTGAGATTCTTGGGTTAGCACGATTCATGACACTATCAACATCATACCTTTGACCATAGGTGGACACTTTTTGTACCCTAGGTCAATAGGTAGGGATACAGTGAAGCGATGGACTATATCATATGTAAATCGCAAACAGAATGGGTATATATATATCTTTCCTTCTCATTGGGGGCCTTGGCATGTTGCTAGATGTCAACCTGGGTTATTGTAATCGAACGACCATCTGATCGAAGGATAATTTATGTTCGATTAAATTATCATGATTGATTTCAGGTCCAACTTGAGGGGAACCCAAAAGGTCACACACAACAAAGTTGAAATCAATGGTTAACAGTGCACAATACATATTTAAAATCATATATGATTGCTGTAGGAATTGTTCATAAATGGTTCAATGTGTTTAATTATTGAACATATCATTTATGAGGTTCCATAGTGGCTTAAGGATTGGTGAATGAAGATATGGGCACTTTGGAAATTGAAATAAATAGATAAAAAAAATTTCTATTCACGTGAATAGTAATGCGTGATAGTACCGCGTGAATAGTATTTTTTTTTGTTATTTTTTTTTAATTCCAATTCGGCCCAAACTATTATTAGGGTTTTATAATCTCAATAAACCACTAAATTAAGATCCAATGGCTAAGATTAAATTGGCTTTTATCCCATATCGAATTCTTAATTAATTTGTTTGTTTTTGGAGCACTATATAAACCCAAAGAATTCTTCACTAATTTTTTCACCAAACCTTTCATATCTTGGGTTTATATAAGTGAGCAACTCTAAAGTTTAAGAGTAAGCCATTGATTTTGAGGATCCTTAAGTCAAATTTACTAGAGGAACCTCGAGTTAGAAGTTTTGAGGTATTTGCCTAGGCTAGCACCAAGGGCAAAATACCCGTGCACTCAAGGCGTAGTCTTGCCGTTGAGTTTTGGCTTTGGTGTGTGCATTTTTGGAGGCCACACACTTGGGTGGCTCTTTGGAACGTGGAAGAGCTTGCTGAGTTCGAGAAAAGCTTGTAGATTGGAGGGATAACTGGATGAGTCTACGGTTCAAGTAAGTCATTTTTCTTTCTTTATTTAGTTAGAGTTCTTATGATAGTTAGCATGTTTAGGTTTGTGTTCTTTGCATGTTTTATGAGTTTTATGCTTAGAATATATAGTAACATGCCTAGGCTTGTAGAATAATCAAAACAAATGGGTCTTGGGCAAAGGGAAAGCGTCATCATAATTTTTTTATTTTTCCGCTACGCACTCGCGGCCACTTCCCAAAAAATTTACCTATCTAAACTGCTTCTTTTACTGCCTCAGCTGCATGGATATATTCCGCTTATGTTGTTAAATCAACAACAGTCTCTTGCTTGGAAGATTTCCAGCTCACCGCTCCGCGGTTCAAACAAAATATATACCCATATTGCGACTTATAGTCGTCTTTATCGGTTTGGAAACTTGCATCGGTGAACCCAGTCACCTCAATTTCTCCATCTCAATATATTAAGAAAGCATCATTAGTTCGTCTAAGATACTTAAGGATGTTCTTAACAGTAATCCAGAGACCATCACCTGGATCAGCCTGATAGCGACTGCACATGCTCAAAACATATGAGACATCAGGTCATGTACATATCATGGCATACATGATCGATCCGACTACAGAAGCGAACGAGATCCGACTCATGTTATCTCTCTCATCTTGAGTTTTAAGACACATGTCCTTAGATAGAGAGACGCCATGTGACACTGGAAGCAGTACCCTCTTAGACTGATCCATGTTGAATCTCTTCAACACTTTTTCAATGTACGAGCTCTGGGAGAGTCCAAGCAGCTTTCTAGATCTATCCCGGTAGATCCTTATTCCCAGAATAAAGGCTGCTTCTCCCAGATCTTTGATGGAGAATTTTAATGAAAGCCAAGCTTTCACCGATTGTAGCATGGGAATGTCATTGCCAATAAGTAATACATCATCAATGTAAAGGATAATGAATGTCTGTGCACTCCCATTAACCTTCTTAAATACACAAGAATCATTTTCGTTTTGAATGAAATCAT
>SKCR01006393.1:0-25056 GCA_019454045.1 Zanthoxylum bungeanum
ATCAATTTCTCTTTTGATAAATGAATCAACCTTTACGAAAGATAAATACTATATACAAGAGACATAATAACTGTCAAACAGTTATACTAACTGTCACACAGATAGTCTTGATGTGTCATTTATTAGATCATATCTAATGCACGACTAATAAGAGTATCTCACAATTCTCTTGTTTTATATCATATATAAAACCTTATATCGAATATAACAGAGACTACTCCCACTTCATTCACGGAGAAAAGAAGACTTCGGTAAACCTTTTATCTTACAAATATCTCATTATTACATTAATAATGATAATGTCGTTAGGATATATAACACTAGAAAAAAAATTTGTACGCTCCCACTGAACCTATTTTCAAATATGTATTCTCTCTGCTTTGATAAAATCAGACAATCTGAATGTATCAAAATTAGAGAACACAGATTTTCGGAAAGTTTACCTGAGTCTACAGTAGCCTCCATACGCTAGTATATTAAATTGTGATCTTAGCAGAATACAAACTCCAGGGCCATTCTAGAATGAACTCTTCAAACAAAGATATTGTAATGGATCTCTCATTCGAAGAAACCATTCAGGAATGCCACTTTGCATTCTTTAGCCAAAATACATAGTTTAATATCAACATTAACCGATAGATCTTTAATTATTCAATTAGTACGACTAGAGATAAGTTTTCTTAGAATCTATAATAGATTACCGAGTATAACTTTTCTCACTGTCATACTATAAAGGTCAAACCTTTAATAGCATCACTTTGGTTTTGCTGCGCAAATAATTTGCACATTTTATGAACGATTCATAACGAAAGCTCAATCAAGTTCAAAACTTGATCGTAGTAAGCTATGAACAATATTAGATTTATTGTTTAATGCTAATTTCCGAAATCGATATCAAATATCACTCCCGCTATAAGTTATAGGATAATTTTCTTTGATAAGAAAACAATAGAACCATTAAGTATCAAATACTACACTAATGATTATGACATCCTATTTGACTTATATGGAAGCTTTCTAAGGGTCTTTTCATCTTATTAATTACGTAGTTCCATTTATAGTTTATCACTCTCACATTTGATTTCAATATGTCAAGTCTTTTCTTCAATTGTTAACATCTGATGTTACACACCAAGTAATAAAACAATTTTATTACTCGGAATCGTAGAAAAGATATTCTATCAAATAGAATACAATATTCTATTAAATAGAATAAATGATAAACTTTTACTTTACCTCCGAGGCACAAGTACTTTCAATTATATAACTATTATACAAAAGAAATATTCAAATCTCAAACCATTTAAGATTCGAATTTTCTACTCATTCATATCATATACGTAACTGTAGAAACTAATGGAACCTTAATTAAAAAGATGAATTAGTGTTACTGGAGCATATCCCCAAGAGTATTGAAAACTAATTCGATAACACTCAATATCAAACGAATCAGATCATATAAGATTCGATTACTACCACTAACCAATTCCATCACGATGGAATCGTAGAAGAATCATATTGAGTAAGAATCACATTCATTAAATAACTTTAGAACTAATTGCCATAAATTAATATGTTTGATCATATCAAACATCTTTGAATAATTCAATGACTCACGATGAATTTTAAAGATATAGTTTTCAACACTTCGAATGGAAAATATTTGAACCATTCAAAGTATTCTATCCGCGTTTCATCAGAAACATATTGAAAGTTCTCGAACCATTCAAGACGTTCAATATATATTCTTTTAGAAACACGCAACTAAGTTATGACAACTCATTAACTAAGTTACGAAGTAAAAAAAAACTATCCAATGCAATTTCTAATTCATTAAACTACATACATCCAATGTATTAGTTTAATAAATCTGTGGTCCAATGATGATCATTGGTTAAATGAGATTTAATCACATCCTGAATACAATATTCATTAAATAGATAAGGATCTATGGTGTGATCTTGTATCAGACCATCCTTTACCATACGGAATAAGCATCTAATGTTTATGTGATAAAATCTCATAAAGCATTGTTCTAAGTAATTTAGTTAACCGAATATTTTTCTTAATGTTCATCTTTTGATCAATGACACTACTAGGCATATTAAAATATGTAACAACTATTTATTAAGAACAAGTAACTATCCAATAGTCACAAGTTCTGATATCAAATATCAAAACAATCATTAAATAATATTTTAAACAACTAGATGAGAGATCCGGTATCCAATACCTATAATTGACGTATTGTGAGAATCGATATTCTCAACACACAACTATACACAACTCTTTTCTTTAGCTTTATAATTTGCCTTTCAATTATTCACAACAATTGCAAATAATTGATTAGCAAACTGTGTCAAACACGTGAATTCTAAAAGTAACTAAAGCCAAGAAACATCATTATAAGATAAACAAATACTTAATGGAGTTTTCCTAATGCCAATCAAGAATCTCAAGACATGAACTAATTCACGTCAATTCTTACCGCACAAGAAACTATTCTCTCTAGATAATTATATCCTAAAACAGATATCTATTTAGATTACCTATCGTGACTTAGTAACTAAGTCACTAACCATCTTGATTTTCAAGAAAATCGGAACAACAGTTCCCGATGGTTTAGACTAATCTAACAATATCTAAGTCTACTAACATTCTAGAACCTATTCTAGAAATTCGCAACCATAAGTGAAGTCAGAAAACATATTCAAATAATATGCATGCAGTGGATAAGAAGTTTAAATTCTATCAACAATATAGAATAAGGAAAACACACAAGCGGTAATTTCCATAATATTACACACTACTTTAGTTATGGAATTTTAACCCAGTAGTGTCTCCCACTTTTTTACGTAATACCATAATCCCCAACGGAAAAAAAGAATTCAATAATTAAATCGAATTCCATAGTGAGAAGTGGACCCCATGAATATATTTCGACTCACAGCTTTGGCACGATCTCGCCTACGTATATTCATTAGGTAGAAAACTCATTGTCAATCACACTCACTATGACTCCTGATTTTGGTCCTGACCATTTCTCGTTATGACAACTTTGACACGTTCACAAGGAGGCGTATCAAGGCTTCACTTGCCAATGACAAACTCAAGCTACCGATGTAGTCCTGAAAGCTTTGGCACGTTCAGGATTTCCACTTTCACTTGAATTTATCTAGTATCAAATATACATCCGACATGGATAATTTCTATCAACTACTCCCTCACTGCTTTGGCACTTTCTCGGACAGCCATAAAGATACCTAAACCGTATTGACAAGACGAACCAAGAACATGTATTCAATACATGTCATTTTACTGCCTTATTTAAGCAGGGATATTCCTCAAGAAAGCATTGCTCTACATCAAATGCAGAAATTAATTTAAATAAATTTCTAAACAGTTCAATTCTACCTTAGAAAACATAACTTAACTTAACCATTAAATTTCTGTTACGTTTCCAGTTAGCGTAGAACCGAAAAGTCAATAAATATCTAAATTTAATTCATGTGCAAACATCAAAATTGGATTATATATCATATATCAAGAATGAAGGATCAGACCTGCTCTGATACCATTTTTGTTGGGGTTTTGGTGCGGACGCAGCGGAAGCTCACGGTTCGGGTGAAATCGTAATTTGAAAAACTTGTAAAAATTACCGAATAAATTATTCAATATCCAATATGAATAATTCATTCATATTTCATCTAAACATATTTATTCGATATCAATTAACGACATAAATAGTTAAGAAACATCGTGAAACTTTTATGAAAATATTTTTCCGTAAAATGGCATAAAATGCATTTTTGAACGAACCGACCACCCAATGCACACGAGGGCTGCCCAGCTTAGCCCCAACAGTACTAGGGAAGTTCATGGGCTGCCTGAACAGTGACCAATTCACTGTTTCGGCAGCTGTCACCTGGTTGGCTCAAAAGTCACCTGGTAATGCCATTTTTCACCGTTTTCGCATATTTCAACTCCGAAACAGTTTCCGAAAATTGTTCCAACACCCAAAACACATCTAATATATTTATATGACATAATTTTCATCACCATAAAAACATATTTTTCAGATCTGATCCAGAAAGAAAAAATATCATTTTTTCAAACTTTAATCCAATTTTCTTAACATTAATCAAATTAATCACAACACCAATCCAAGCCACCACTAATGAAGCACCCAAGAATAATTCTAGGCATTACAAGAGTGTTCATAATACTCTAGAATGGAAACATATCATCAAATGATCAAATTGAACAAATATTACAATAATATCTTTCAATACTACTTCACACATGCACAAAGCCTTCAAATCCATCTTCCAAATCAAAAAGCCCCAATTTATAAGAAATTAGAAAACCCTAGAACAATTCTAGATATTCAAGAATAAGAAAAAAACTTTCTAAACTTAGGGATATTGAAGATTACCTTTGAATCTCTTTGTTTCATTAAGCTTTTTCTTGATTTTCTTCACTTTCTTCCTTGTTTCATCAAACTAAATTTGAGAGCTTTTGTCTAGGGTGGTATTTGGCCAAGGCTTAAAGAATGAAAGAGAAAACAAAATTTTATAACTTAATAACAAGCCAAAACCGACCTTTGAGGGGTAATTTGGTCATTTTTAAAATTTAATCTAATTAAATATAGATAAGCTTTAAGTTTGACAAATCAAATTTGCACACTTCAAGCTTAATAAAATCATGCCACAAGTAACCAATATTAAGTAAACATTTTTCATAACAATTATGAAAAAAGAATATCATTTAATTATTCAAATATTTAACATTTAAATATTTAAATAATTAATTAATATATTATTATATATATGTATTTTTATTTACATTAAATAAAAAATACATATATTAATGGCATGGGTCAAAGTCTCATTTGACAATTAATTTATATGTATCAAATCAAATTTTGTATCAAATACAAATACACATTAATTATCAATTGACCGAAATGCCCCTAACGCATGTATTTTCATTTAACCGTTTAAATGACTCAAATTAACTCATTTAATTTGGTGAAGTATTATAAATAATATGTATTATTCATAACGCGTTTCCCAAGTGCTCAACGAGTACACTTCATATTGTGGGACTCTCTAAGTTTAGGTTTATCCATCACGGAATCCAATTTCATATCCATAATTCACCCACTCACGAATTTTGACGACCACATATAATCTCGCTAAACTATGCAAGTCGAGGTCATTGCATACGTATAATCCATCTGTCACAGGCTATCCATATTATACTTGGGATATAGATAAGAACGTAAATCCTTATGGTATAATATAGTCGACTTTCAAATTTAAAATCTCTAAATAACACACGGAACTTGCTTATGAAGTTATACCATAGCCATGAATTTACTAGATTGTAAACACGTGTAGGATACATATACCATGTACACAGGACTGACAGATTCTATCTTGATACGCACTGGATATTATGAGCATCAGTTCCAACCCAACGAACAGGCGGAGGTCTGATCTAAATAGATCGGTGACGTGACTGCCATCAAAATATGGAGGATAACTCATATATCCACTGTGGTATCTCAAGACGAAGGACCACTATGCTCGCTCAACTCGAGAAGATTCCTATTGACGTTGGTGTACCATATATTAGGAAATCTTCAGTGAGTCGTTCAGTGTTTATCAAATAAACTCCGACATGTCTATACGAGTCTCATGAGACTCATGGTTCATTGGGATAAACCATCGGACCAAGTCACGATATACGACATGTACTGGTCTCGGCAAATTTTACTACCGACCCGTGTTAGTAATTTTGATCAAGAACTTTATTTAAGGATATACAACTTATAGTGACGCTTCCCAATGTCAATTACAAACTATGTTGTAACTGCGCACTACATTGTAAATTCTAGAGTCTTTGTCTAATATACACGTATCACTAAATCAGATTTAGTTTCAATCTAATCGTAATTAGATCGAATATGTATATAAAAGACAAGAGGTGCTACCATTAAATAAGTAATATTATGGAAAAATGAATTATTCGTATTTATGAATCAGACATAAATACGATCTGTATTGACACTCCGAGCACCAACCCTAACAATAAGCTGTAAATATATCACTATTTACACCCATTTCACTTGATATTTTGTTTAGTTATTCGAGTTTTATGAACGTTTTGATGTGTTTTAGTTTTTTTACAGATAAAATAAAATTGGGACTCAATGGAATCAATCAAGACTAAATATGGAATAAATAAGGGCAAAAATTGGACTTGACATTGGATTTTAGAGGTTGGAAACTTGAAATTGCGTTCTAACGAAGTACAATTTCGGAAATTTTAACTTTTGCTAAGTTTCGTATTTTGGCCATAACTTTCTACTCTGATATTGGATTAAGGTGATTCAATTTCCAGATTAAAAAAGACTCAAAGAGCTGCAACGTTGACGTTCATAATAAGTTCGAATTGTGAAGTTTTCCATTACCAAAAATGATAAAACATCCGTAAGTGTGTTATGTGTAATTATTAAAGTCATTTTCAAAACAAAAAAATAAAAATAAAAAATAAAAATGAAAATTATCAAACTTCCAACAAACATGCTTGCATGTTTGGTGGAGGATTCGGTGCCATATTTTGTGCCATGTTTGGTGCCATGTTTGTTGGAGAAATTGGTGGAGGCAAAATTTTGCCTATAAATACCAAGCCATTTCATTTGTAAATTTCACACTTTCCTTGGTTTATTGAATAGGAATTAAGGATTGTATCTTGACAAATCAAATTTGCACACTTCAAGCTTAATAAAATCATGCCACAAGTAACCAATATTAAGTAAACATTTTTCATAACAATTATGAAAAAAGACTATCATTTAATTATTCAAATATTTAACATTTAAATATTTAAATAAATTAATATAATTAATTATTATATATATGTATTTTTATTTACATTAAATAACAAATACATATATTAATGGCATGTGTCAAAATCTCATTTGACAAATAATTAATATGTATCAAATCAAATGTTGTATCAAATACAAATACACATTAATTATTAATTGACCGAAATGCCTCTAATGTATGTATTTTCGTTTAACCATTTAAATGATTCGAATTAACTCATTTAATTTGGTGATGTATTATAAATAATATGTATTATTCATAACGCGTTTCCCAAGTGCTCAACGAGTACACTTCATATTGTGGGACTCTCTATTTATGTTTATCCATCACGGAATCCAATTTCATATCCATAATTCACCCACTCACGAATTTTGACGACCACAGATAATCTCGCTAAACTATGCAAGTCGAGGTCATTGCATACGTATAATCCATCTGTCACAGGCTATCCATATTATACTTGGGATATAGATAAGAACGTCAAATCCTTATGGTATAATATAGTCGACTTTTAAATTTACGATCTCTAAATAACACTCGGAACTTGCTTCCGAAGTTATTCCACGGCCATGAATTTACTAGATCGTAAACACGTGTAGGATACATATACCATGTACACAGGACTGACGGATTCTATCTTGATACGCACTGGATATTATGAGCATCAGTTCCAACCCAACGAACAGACGGAGGTCTGATCTAAATAGATCGGTGACGTGACTGCCATCAAAATATGGAGGATAACTCATATATCCACTGTGGTATCTCAAGACGAAGGACCACTATGCTCGCTCAACTCGAGAAGATTCCTATTGACGTTGGTGTACCATATATTAGGAAATCTTCAGTGAGTCGTTCAGTGTTTATCAAATAAACTCCGACATGTCTATACGAGTCTCCTGAGACTCATGGTTCATTGGGATAAACCATCGGACCAAGTCACGATATACGACATGTACTGGTCTCGGCAAATTTTACTAACCGACCCGTGTTAGTAATTTTTGATCAAGAACTTTATTTAAGGATATACAACTTATAGTGACGCTTCCCAATGTCAATTACAAACTATGTTGTAACTGGGCACTATATTGTAAATTCTAGGGTCTTTGTCTAATATACACGTATCACTAAATCAGATTTAGTTTCAATCTAATCGTAATTAGATCGAATATGTATATAAAAGACAAGAGGTGCTACCATTAAATAAGTAATATTATGGAAAAAGGAATTGTTCGTATTTATGAATCAGACATAAATACGATCTGTATTGACACTCCGAGCACCAACCCTAACAATAAGCTGTAAATATATCACTATTTACCACCCCTTTTACTTGATATTTTGTTTAGTTATTCGAGTTTTATGAACGTTTTGATGTGTTTTAGTTTATTTTACAGATAAAATAAAATTGGGACTCAATGGAATCAATCAAGACTAAATATGGAATAAATAAGGGCAAAAATTGGACTTGACATTTGGATTTTAGAGGTTGGAAACTTGAAATTGCGTTCTAACGAAGTACAATTTCGGAAATTTTAACTTTTGCTAAGTTTCGTATTTTGGCCATAACTTTCTACTCTGATATTGGATTAAGGTGATTCAATTTCCAGATTAAAGAAGACTCAAAGAGCTGCAACGTTGACGTTCATAATAAGTTCGAATTGTGAAGTTTTCATTACCAAAAATGATAAAACATCCGTAAGTGTGTTATGTGTAATTATTAAAGTCATTTTCAAAACAAAAAAAATAAAAATAAAAAATAAAAAATGAAAATTATCAAACTTCCAACAAACATGCTTGCTTGTTTGGTGGAGGATTCGGTGCCATATTTTGTGCCATGTTTGTTGGAGAAATTGGTGGAGGCAAAATTTTGCCTATAAATACCAAGCCATTTCATTTGTAAATTTCACACTTTCCTTGGTTTATTGAATAGGAATTAAGGATTGTATCTTGACAAATCAAATTTGCACACTTCAAGCTTAATAAAATCATGCCACAAGTAACCAATATTAAGTAAACATTTTTCATAACAATTATGAAAAAAGAATATCATTTAATTATTCAAATATTTGACATTTAAATATTTAAATAATTAATTAATATAATTATTATATATATGTATTTTTATTTACATTAAATAACAAATACATATATTAATGGCATGTGTCAAAATCTCATTTGACAAATAATTAATATGTATCAAATCAAATTTTGTATCAAATACAAATACACATTAATTATTAATTGACCGAAATGCCTCTAATGTATGTATTTTCGTTTAACCATTTAAATGATTCGAATTAACTCATTTAATCCGGTGAAGTATTATGAATACTCTATATTATTCATAACGCGTTGCCCATGTGCTCAATGAGTACACTTCATATTGTGTGCCTCTCTAAGTTTAGGTTTATCCGTCACATAATCTAATTTCGTGTCGATAATCCACCCACTCATGAATTATGATGACCACATATAATCTCGCTAAACTATGCAAGTCGAGGTCATTGCATATGTATAATCCCTCTGTCACAAGCTATCAATATTATATCGGGGATACAGATAATAACGTCAAATCCCTAAGGTATTATATAGTCGACTTTTAAATTTATAATCTCTAAATAACACTCAGAACTCGCTTCCGAGGTATACCACGGCCATGGATTTACTAGATCGAAAATGCGTACATGATACATATGCCTTGTACACATGACTGATGGATTCTATCTTATACTCACATGATATCATGAGAATCAGTCCACACCCAACGAACAGGCGGAGGTCTGATCTAAATAGATCGATGACGTGACTGCCATCAAAGAGTGGATGATATCTCAGATATCCACAGTGGTATCTCAAGTCGAATGACCACTATACTACTCGACTCGAGAAGATTCCTAATGACGTTGGTGTACCATCTATTAGAAAATCTTCGATGAGTCGTTCAGTGTTTTTCAAATAAACACCTACACATATATACAAGTCTCTCAATACTCATGGTTTATTGGGATAAACCATCGGACCAAGTCTTGATATACGACATGTATTGGTCTCAACAGATTTTACTAACCGACCCGTGTCAATAAATCTTGACCAGGAACTTTATTTGATAATATACAACTTATAGTGATGCTTCCCAATGTCAATTTCAAACTACGTTGTAACTGCGCACTACGTTGTAAATGCTAGGGTCTTTGTCTAATATATACATATCACTAAATCATATTTAGTTTCAATCTAATCGTAATTAGATCGAATACTTATATAAAAATAAGAGATGCTACCATTAAGTAAGTAATATTATGGAAAAAAAATTGTTTGTATTCATGAATCAGACATAAATATGATCCGGATTGGCACTCCAAGCACCAACCCTAACACATGTAACATAACGGTCTTCTCCTGACAATCTAATACTGCATGGTGCTTAGCTAGCCAATACATCCCCAGAATGACATCGAAGCTCAATATACTCAACACTACTAAATCAGCATGGCAAGTATAACCGTCAATGTCTATAGAACACTGTCTCACACCCTGTGTAGCTTCTATGGGGACTCCTACTGGTTAAGCTATAATGATATGGAAATCTAAAGGCTCGATGTCCCTACCTGTCTGAGTCATAAAACATGGTGCCACAAAAGAATGTGTAGCACCCGAATCAAATAACACCCTCGCTTGCACGGAATCGATCGGCAATGTACCTGTGACAACTTTAGGGTTGGTGCTCAGAGTGCCAATTCGGATCGTATTTATGACCGATTCATAAATACGAGTAATTCTATTTTCCATAATATTACTTAATTTTTGGTAGCACCCTTATGTTTTATACGCTTATTCGATCTAATTCCGATTAGATATCTGATTATGATTTGATCGAAACTGAATCTGGTTCAGTGATACGTGTATATTAGATAAAGACCCTAGGATTTACAATATAGTGTGCAGAGTTACAATGTAGTTTGTAATTGACATTGGGAAGCACACTATTAGAGTATATCCTTAAATAAAGTTCCTGGTCAAGATTTACTAACACGGGTCGGTTAGTAAAATCCGCTGAGACCAGTACATGTCGTATATCGTGACTTGGTTCGATGATTTATCCCAGTGAACCATGAGTCTCGGGAGACTCGTATAGACATGTAGGTGTTTATTTGATAAGACATTGAACAACTCACTGAATATTTCCTAATAGATGGTACACCAATGTCAATAGGAATCTTCACGAGTTAAGCGAGCATAGTGGTCCTTTGACTTGAGATACCACAGTGGAATATATGAGTTATCATCAACACTTTGATGGCAGTCACATCACCGATCTATTTAGATCAGACCTCCGCATGTTCGTTGGGTGTGTACTGATGCTAATGATATCCAGTGCGTATCAAGACAGGATCCGTCAGTCCTGTGGACAAGGCATAGGCATCCTCACGTGTTTACGATCCAGTAAATCCATGGCCATGGTATAACTTCGGAAATCAGTTCCGAGTGTTATTTAGAGATCGTAAATTGAAAGTTGACTGTATTATACCAAACAAATTTGACGTTTTCATATATATCCCAGGTATAATATGGATAGCCTGTGACATAGGGATTATACGTTTACAGTGACCTCGGCTTGCATAGTTTAGCAAGATTATCTGTGGTCGTCATAATCCATGAGGGGGTGGATTATGGACACGAAATTGGATTACGTGACAGATAAACCTAAACTTAGAGAGTCCCACAATATGAAGTGTACTCGTTGAGCACTTGGGCAACTCGATCTGAATAATACGGATTATTCATAATACTTCACCGGATTAAGTGAGTTAATTCAGATCGTTTAATTGGTTAAACAATAACACATGCATTATGGGATTTTGTCCGATAATAATTATTGTGTATTTGTATTTGATACATAATACGATTAGATACCCATTAATTATTCGTCAAATGGGATTTTGACACATGCCATAAATATATGTATTTGTTATTTATTGTAAATAAAAATACATATATAATAATAATTATATTAATTGATTATTTGGATATTTATTGTTAAATATTTACATGATTAATTAATAAACCTTTTTTCATAATTGTTATGAAATTTATCCAATTATTATTGGTTTATATGGCATGAATTAATTAAGCTAAATTTGTCCAAATTTGATTTGCCAAGATTAAAGCTTATATTATTTAATTAGATTAAATTTGGCAAATGGACAATTAAGCCCCTAAAAGTCGGTTTCCATCATTTTTAAAGTAAAATTTTTTTCTTCTTCCTTATTCTATCACCATTGCTGAGACTTAAAGAGAGTAAATGGGTTTCAACTTTGCTTGAAGAATCCATGAAGAATCAAAGGAAAATTCAAGAATAAAGCTAAGGAATTGGAGGATTAAAGGTAATCTACCATAACCCTAAGCTTGGAAATTTAGTTTTTTGTTTCTTGAGTTGTTAGAAGGGTTCTATGGTTCCTTTGATTCTGAATTTTTGGGGCTTTTGTTTGTGGATGATGGAGATGGAAGTGAAATGCATGTGTGAGGTAGTATTGGATGGAATTAGTGTAATTAGTATCCAATTTAGTCATTTGATGACATGTTGCCATTATAGAGTGTTATGACCACTCTTGTAACACCTATAATTATTCTTGGGTTGGTCATATGTGGTGACTTGATTTGGTGTTGTGATTAATTAGATTAATCTTTAAATAATTGGATTTAAAGCATGATAAATTGGCAATTTCGTTTTCTGTTTCATACCTGGAATGGATGGATCTGAATTTTTTTGATGAAAAATATGTTTTTATGAATATTTTGGATGTATTTTGGGTGTTGGAACAATTTCCGGAAATGTTTTCTGAGTCGAAATAAGGGAAAACGGCCAAAAATGGTGGTGTTACTAGATTACTTTTGAGTCAACCGGGTGACGGCTGCCCAAACAGTGAATCTGTCACTGTTCAGGCAGCCCATGAACTACCCTGACACTATTGGGGCTGACCTGGGCAGTCCCCATAAGTTTCGGGTTGTCAGTTCGGTCAAAATATGTTTTGCATCATTTTACGGAAAAATGGTTTTCGTAAAAGTTTCGCGATGTTTCTTAAATATTTATGTCACTATTTGATATCGAATAAATAGGTTTAGGTGAAATATGAATAAATTATTCATATTAGATATTGAATAATTTATTCGGTAATTTGAAAAAGTTTTAAATTACGATTTCGCCCGAACCACGCTTCCGCTGCTCCCACCGTTGCTCGAAACCCAACTAAAATGGTATCAGAGCGGGTCTGATGCTTCATCTATTATATTATTCATGCTTGATATTTGATATTTAATCCAATTTTAATGTTCGCACATGCATGTCACAACGAGAAACAGTCAGGACCAAAACCAGGAGTCACTGGTGAGTGATTGATAAAGAGTTGTCTACCTAATGAATATACGTAGGCGAGATCGTGCCAAAGCTGTGAGTCGAAAAATATATTCATGTGATCCTACTCTCACTATGGAATTTGATTTAATTATTGAATTCCCATTGTCTGTTGAGGATTATGGTATTACGTAAAGTAGTGGGAGACACTGCTGGGTTAAAAATTCATAAAATAAGTAGTGCATAATTTTATGGAAAATACCGCTTTCGTTTTCCTTTTATTTTATAGTGATTATAGATTTATACTTCTAATCCACTGCATGCTTATTACTTGAATAGGTTTTCTGACTTTACTTATGGTTGCTTAATTCTAGAATAGGTTCTAGAAAGATAGTAGACTAAGATATTGTTAGATTAGTTGAAACCATCGGGAACTGTTGTTCCGATTTCCTTGTAAATCGAGATGGTTAGTGACTTAGTTTCTAAGTCACGATTAGGTAATCTAAATAGATATCTTTTAAGGATATAATATTTTTGAAATAATTGTTTCTTATGCAGTAAGAATTGACTTGAATAGTTCATGTCTCGAGATTCTTGACTGGCATTAAGAAAACCTACATTGAGTTAATTAAGAT
Organism: Zanthoxylum bungeanum; assembly: GCA_019454045.1. Lineage (NCBI taxonomy): Eukaryota > Viridiplantae > Streptophyta > Magnoliopsida > Sapindales > Rutaceae > Zanthoxylum > Zanthoxylum bungeanum. The sequence goes on from SKCR01006393.1 coordinate 13,890, forward strand.
CGTTTAATTAGTTAAACAATAACACATGCATTATGGGATTTTGTCCGATAATAATTATTGTGTATTTGTATTTGATACATAATACGATTAGATACACATTAATTATTCATCAAATGGGATTTTGACACATGCCATAAATATATGTATTGTTATTTATTGTAAATAAAAATACATACATAATAATAATTATATTAATTGATTATTTGGATATTTAATTGTTAAATATTTACATGATTATTTAATAAATCTTTTTTCATAATTGTTATGAAATTTATCCAATTATTATTGGTTTATATGGCATGAATTAATTAAGCTAAATTTGTCCAAATTTCATTGGCCAAGATTAAAGCTTATATTATTTAATTAGATTAAATTTGGCAAATGGACAATTAAGCCCCAAAGTCGGTTTCCATCAATTTTTAAAGTAAAATTTTTTTCTTCTTCCTTATTCTATCACCATTGCTGAGACTTAAAGAGAGTAAATGGGTTTCAACTTTGCTTGAAGAATCCATGAAGAATCAAAGGAAAATTCAAGAATAAAGCTAAGGAATTGGAGGATTAAAGGTAATCTACCATAACCCTAAGCTTGGAAATTTAGTTTCTTGTTTCTTGTTGTTAGAAGGGTTCTATGGTTCCTTTGATTCTGAATTTTTGGGGCTTTTGTTTGTGGATGATGGAGATGGAAGTGAAATGCATGTGTGAGGTAGTATTGGATGGAATTAGTGTAATTAGTATCCAATTTAGTCATTTGATGACATGTTGCCATTATAGAGTGTTATGACCAATCTTGTAACACCTATAATTATTCTTGGTTGGTCATATGTGGTGACTTGATTTGGTGTTGTGATTAATTAGATTAATCTTTAAATAATTGGATTTAAAGCATGATAAATTGGCAATTTCTTTTTTCTGTTTCAGACCTGGAATGGATCTGAATTTTTTTGATGAAAAATATGTTTTTATGAATATTTTGGATGTATTTTGGGTGTTGGAACAATTTCCGGAAATGTTTTCTGAGTCGAAATAAGGGAAAACGGCCAAAAATGGTGTTACTAGATTACTTTTGAGTCAACCGGGTGACGGCTGCCCAAACAGTGAATCTGTCACTGTTCAGGCAGCCCATGAACTACCCTGACACTATTGGGGCTGACCTGGGCAGTCCCCATAAGTTTCGGGTGGTCGGTTCGGTCAAAAATATGTTTTGCATCATTTTACGGAAAAATGGTTTTGGTAAAAGTTTCGCGATGTTTCTTAAATATTTATGTCACTATTTGATATCGAATAAATAGGTTTAGGTGAAATATGAATAAATTATTCATATTAGATATTGAATAATTTATTCGGTAATTTGAAAAAGTTTTAAATTACGATTTCGCCCGAACCACGCTTCCGCTGCTCCCACCGTTGCTCGAAACCCAACAAAAATGGTATCAGAGCGGGTCTGATGCTTCATCTATTATATTATTCATGCTTGATATTTGATATTTAATCCAATTTTAATGTTCGCACATGCATGTCACAACGAGAAACAGTCAGGACCAAAACCAGGAGTCACTGGTGAGTGATTGATAAAGAGTTGTCTACCTAATGAATATACGTAGGCGAGATCGTGCCAAAGCTGTGAGTCGAAAAATATATTCATGGGATCCTACTCTCACTATGGAATTTGATTTAATTATTGAATTCCCATTGTCTGTTGAGGATTATGGTATTACGTAAAGTAGTGGGAGACACTGCTGGGTTAAAAATTCATAAAATAAGTAGTGCATAATTTTATGGAAAATACCGCTTTCGTTTTCCTTTTATTTTATAGTGATTATAGATTTATACTTCTAATCCACTGCATGCTTATTACTTGAATATGTTTTCTGACTTTACTTATGGTTGCTTAATTCTAGAATAGGTTCTAGAAAGATAGTAGACTAAGATATTGTTAGATTAGTTGAAACCATCGGGAACTGTTGTTCCGATTTCCTTGTAAATCGAGATGGTTAGTGACTTAGTTTCTAAGTCACGATTAGGTAATCTAAATAGATATCTTTTAAGGATATAATATTTTTGAAATAATTGTTTCTTATGCAGTAAGAATTGACTTGAATAGTTCATGTCTCGAGATTCTTGACTGGCATTAAGAAAACCTACATTGAGTTAATTCAGATCGTTTAATTAGTTAAACAATAACACATGCATTATGGGATTTTGTCCGATAATAATTATTGTGTATTTGTATTTGATACATAATACGATTAGATACACATTAATTATTCGTCAAACGGGATTTTGACACATGCCATAAATATATGTATTTGTTATTTATTGTAAATAAAAATACATATATAATAATAATTATATTAATTGATTATTTGGATATTTAATTGTTAATATTTACATGATTAATTAATAAATCTTTTTTCATAATTGTTATGAAATTTATCCAATTATTATTGGTTTATATGGCATGAAGTAATTAAGCTACTAAATTTGTCCAAATTTCATTGGCAAGATTAAAGCTTATTTATTTAATTAGATTAAATTTGGCAAATGGACAATTAAGCCCCTAAAAGTCGGGGTTTCCATCAATTTTTAAAGTAAAATTTTTTCTTCTTCCTTATTCTATCACCATTGCTGAGACTTAAAGAGGTAAATGGGTTTCAACTTTGCTTGAAGAATCCATGAAGAATCAAAGGAAAATTCAAGAATAAAGCTAAGGAATTGGAGGATTAAAGGTAATCTACCATAACCCTAAGCTTGGAAATTTAGTTCTTGTTTCTTGAGTTGTTAGAAGGGTTCTATGGTTCCTTTGATTCTGAATTTTTGGGGCTTTTGTTTGTGGATGATGGAGATGGAAGTGAAATGCATGTGTGAGGTAGTATGGATGGAATTAGTGTAATTAGTATCCAATTTAGTCATTTGATGACATGTTGCCATTATAGAGTGTTATGACCAATCTTGTAACACCTATAATTATTCTTGGGTTGGTCATATGTGGTGACTTGATTTGGTGTTGTGATTAATTAGATTAATCTTTAAATAATTGGATTTAAAGCATGATAAATTGGCAATTTCGTTTTCTGTTTCAGACCTGGAATGGATCTGAATTTTTTTGATGAAAAATATGTTTTTAATGATATTTTGGATGTATTTTGGGTGTTGGAACAATTTCCGGAAATTTTTTCTGAGTCGAAATAAGGGAAAACGGCCAAAAATGGTTACTACTAGGTTACTTTTGAGTCAACCGGGTGACGGCTGCCCAAACAGTGAATCTGTCACTGTTCAGGCAGCCCATGAACTACCCTGACACTATTGGGGCTGACCTGGGCAGTCCCATAAGTTTCGGGTGGTCGGTTCGGTCAAAAATATGTTTTGCATCATTTTACGGAAAAATGGTTTTGGTAAAAGTTTCGCGATGTTTCTTAAATATTTATGTCACTATTTGATATCGAATAAATAGGTTTAGGTGAAATATGAATAAATTATTCATATTAGATATTGAATAATTTATTCGGTAATTTGAAAAAGTTTTAAATTACGATTTCGCCCGAACCGCGTTTCCGCTGTTCCCACCGTTGCTCGAAACCCAACAAAAATGGTATCAGAGCGGGTCTGATGCTTCATCTATTATATTATTCATGCTTGATATTTGATATTTAATCCAATTTTAATGTTCGCACATGCATGTCACAACGAGAAACAGTCAGGACCAAAACAGGAGTCACTGGTGAGTGATTGATAAAGAGTTGTCTACCTAATGAATATACGTAGGCAAGATTGTGCCAAAGCTGTGAGTCGAAAAATATATTCATGGGATCCTACTCTCACTATGGAATTCGATTTAATTATTGAATTCCCATTGTCTGTTGAGGATTATGGTAGTACGTAAAGTAGTGGGAGGCACTGCTGGGTTAAAAATCCATAACTTAAGTAGTGCATAATTTTATGGAAAATACCGCTTTCGTTTTCCTTTTATTCTATAGTGATTATAGATTTATACTTCTAATCCACTGCATGCTTATTACTTGAATAGGTTTTCTGACTTTACTTATAGTTGCTTAATTCTAGAATAGGTTCTAGAAAGATAGTAGACTAAGATATTGTTAGATTAGTTGAAACCATCGGGAACTGTTGTTCCGATTTCCTTGTAAATCGAGATGGTTAGTGACTTAGTTTCTAAGTCACGATTAGGTAATCTAAATAGATATCTTTTAAAGATATAATATTTTTGAAATAATTGTTTCTTATGCAGTAAGAATTGACTTGAATAGTTCATGTCTCGAGATTCTTGACTAGCATTAAGAAAACCTACATTGAGTTAATTCAGATCGTTTAATTAGTTAAACAATAACACATGCATTATGGGATTTTGTTCGATAATAATTATTGTGTATTTGTATTTGATACATAATACGATTAGATACACATTAATTATTCGTCAAATGGGATTTTGACACATGCCATAAATATATGTATTTGTTATTTATTGTAAATAAAAATACATATATAATAATAATTATATAATTGATTATTTGGATATTTAATTGTTAAATATTTACATGATTAATTAATAAACCTTTTTTCATAATTGTTATGAAATTTATCCAATTATTATTGGTTTATATGGCATGAATTAATTAAGCTAAATTTGTCCAAATTTGATTTGCCAAGATTAAAGCTCATATTATTTAATTAGATTAAATTTGGCAAATGGATAATTAACCCCCTAAAAGTCGGTTTCCATCAATTTTTAAGTAAAATTTTTTTCTTCTTCTTCTTATTCTATCACCATTGCTGAGACTTAAAGAGAGTAAATGGGTTTCAACTTTGCTTGAAGAATCCATGAAGAATCAAAGGAAAATTCAAGAATAAAGCTAAGGAATTGGAGGATTAAAGGTAATCTACCATAACCCTAAGCTTGGAAATTTAGTTTCTTGTTTCTTGAGTTGTTAGAAGGGTTCTATGGTTCCTTTGATTCTGAATTTTTGGGGCTTTTGTTTGTGGATGATGGAGATGGAAGTGAAATGCATGTGTGAGGTAGTATTGGATGGAATTAGTGTAATTAGTATCCAATTTAGTCATTTGATGACATGTTGCCATTATAGAGTGTTATGACCACTCTTGTAACACCTATAATTATTCTTGGGTTGGTCATATGTGGTGACTTGATTTGGTGTTGTGATTAATTAGATTAATCTTTAAATAATTGGATTTAAAGCATGATAAATTGGCAATTTCGTTTTCTGTTTCAGACCTGGAATGGATCTGAATTTTTTTTGATGAAAAATATGTTTTTATGAATATTTTGGATGTATTTTGGGTGTTGGAACAATTTCCGGAAATTTTTTCTGAGTCGAAATAAGGGAAAACGGCCAAAAATGGTGTTACTAGGTTACTTTTGAGTCAACCGGGTGACGGCTGCCCAAACAGTGAATCTGTCACTGTTCAGGCAGCCCATGAACTACCCTGACACTATTGGGGCTGACCTGGGTAGTCCCCATAAGTTTCGGGTGGTCGGTTCGGTCAAAAATATGTTTTGCATCATTTTACGGAAAAATGGTTTTGGTAAAAGTTTCGCGATGTTTCTTAAATATTTATGTCACTATTTGATATCGAATAAATAGGTTTAGGTGAAATATGAATAAATTATTCATATTAGATATTGAATAATTTATTCGGTAATTTGAAAAAGTTTTAAATTACGATTTCGCCCGAACCGCGCTTCCGCTGCTCCCACCGTTGCTCGAAACCCAACAAAAATGGTATCAGAGCGGGTCTGATGCTTCATCTATTATATTATTCATGCTTGATATTTGATATTTAATCCAATTTTAATGTTCGCACATGCATGTCACAACGAGAAACAGTCAGGACCAAAACCAGGAGTCACTGGTGAGTGATTGATAAAGAGTTGTCTACCTAATGAATATACGTAGGCGAGATCGTGCCAAAGCTGTGAGTCGAAAAATATATTCATGGGATCCTACTCTCACTATGGAATTCGATTTAATTATTGAATTCTCATTGTCTGTTGATGATTATGGTATTACGTAAAGTAGTGGGAGACACTGCTGGGTTAAAAATCCATAACTTAAGTAGTGCATAATTTTATGGAAAATACTGCTTTCGTTTTCCTTTTATTCTATAGTGATTATAGATTTATGCTTCTAATCCACTGCATGCTCATTACTTGAATATGTTTTCTGACTTTACTTATGGTTGTTTAATTCTAGAATAGGTTCTAGAAAAATAGTAGACTAAGATATTGTTAGATTAGTTGAAACCATCGGGAACTGTTGTTCCGATTTCCTTGTAAATCGAGATGGTTAGTGACTTAGTTTTTAAGTCACGATTAGGTAATCTAAATAGATATCTTTTAAGGATATAATATTTTTGAAATAATTGTTTCTTATGCAGTAAGAATTGACTTGAATAGTTCATGTCTCGAGATTCTTGACTGGCATTAAGAAAACCTAATTAGTTTTTATTTATCTTATATTGACGTTTCTTGGCTTTAGTGACTTTTAGAAGTCACGTGTTTGACACAATTTGCTAATCAGTCATTTGCAATTGTTGTTAATAATTGAACGCAAATTATAAAGCTTAAGAAAGGAGATGTGTATAGTTGTGTATAGAGAATATCGATTCTCACAATACAAAAACTGTAGGTATTGGATACCAGATCTCCCGTCTACTTATTTAAAATAATGTTTAATAACTGTTTTGATATTTGATATAAGAGCTTGTGACTATTGGATAGTTACTTGTTATGTATAAACAGTTGTTATATATTTTAATATGACTAGTAGTGTCATTAATGAAAAGATAAACATTAAGAAAATGTTCGGTTAAATAAATAACTTAGACCTGTGTTTTATGAGATTTTATCATAAAAGCATTAGATGCTTATCCGTACGGTAAATGATGGTCTGATACGAGTTCACACCACATATCCTTATCCATTTAATGAATATTGTATTCAGGATGTGATTAAATCTTATTTAACCAATGATCGTCATTGGACCATAAGATTTATTAGACTAATACATTAGATGTAAGTAGTTTAATGAATTAGAAATTGCCTTAGATAGTTTTCTTTACTTCGTAACTCAGTTAATGATTTGTCATGACTTAGTTACATGTTTCTAATAGAGAACATGTTGAACATCTTGAATTGTTCAAGAACTTTCAATATGTTTATGATGAAACGCAGATAGAATATTTTGAATGGTTCAAAGATATTCTATTTGAAGTGTTGAAAACTATAAAATTCATTGTGAGTCTTTGAATTGTTCGAAGATGTTTGATATGATCAAACATATGAATTCAAGGCAATTAGTTCTAAAGTTATTTAATGAATTTGATTCTTACTCAATATTAAACTTCCACAATTCCATCCTGATAGAATTTGTCAGTGGGAGTAATCGAATCTTATATGATTTGATTCGTTGATATTGAGTGTTACCAAATTAGTTTTCAATACTCTTGAGGTTATGCTCCAATAACACTAATTCATCTTTTTAATTAAGGTTCCATTCGTTCCTATAGTTACATATATGATATGTATAGTGGAAAATTCGAATCTTGAAAATTTTGAGATTTGAGACTTTCCTTTGTATAATGGTTATATAATTGAAAGTACTTGTGCCTCGAAGGTACGAGTGAAAGGTTTATCATTTATTCTATTTAATAGAATATTATATTCTATTTGATAGAATATCTTTTCTACTATCCCGAGCAGTAAAATTATTTTATTACTTGGTGGTTAACATTGAATGTTGACGATTGTAGAAAAAACTTGACTTATTGAAGTCAAATGTGAGAATGATAAATTGTAATGGAACTACGTAATTAATAAGATGAAAAGACCCTTAGTCAACTTCCATATAAGTCACATAGGATGTCAGAATTATTTTTAAAGTACTTGATACTTAATAATTCTGTTGTTTTCTTATCGAAGAAAATTATCCTATAACTTATAGTGGGAGCGATATTTGATATCGATTTCGGAATTTAGCATTGAACCATAGATCTAAGATTGTTCATGGCTTACGACGATCAAGTTTTGAACTTGATTAAGCTTTCATTATGAATAGTCATAAAATGTGCAAATTGTTTGAGCAGCAAAAGCTAAGTGAACTTGATAAAGGTTTGACCTTTATAGTATGACAATGAGAAAGGTTATCCTCAGTAGTCTATTGTAGATTCTGAGAATATTTGTCTCTAGTCGCGCTAATTGAACAGTTAAAGGTCTGTTGGTTAATGTTGATATTAAACAGTGTATTTTGGCTAAAGAATGCAAATTGGCGTTCTTGAGTGATTTCTTCGAATGAGAGATCCGTCGTGATTTCATTGTTTGAAGAGTTCATTCTAGAATGGCCGTAGAGTTTGTATTCTGCTGAGATCACAGTTTGATATACTGGCTTATGGACCCTATTCTAGACTCAGATAAGCTTTCTGAAAATCTGTGTTCACTAATTTGGATACAGTCAGATTGTCTGATTTTATCAATGCACAGAGAATACATTTTTGATAGTAAGGTCAATGGGAGCGTACACATTTCTTTCTAGTATTATATATCCTAACGACATTATCATTATTAAAGTAATAATGAGATGTTTGTGAAGTAAAACATTTACTTAAGTCTTCATTTCTCCATGTAAGCAGTGAGAGTAGTCTCTGTTATATTTGATATAAAGTTTTACATATGATATAAAACTAAGAGACTTGTGAGATATTCTCATTAGTTGCGTATTAGATATGATCTAATAAAGGACACAGTAAGACTATCTGTATGACATTTAGTATAACTATTTGACAGTTAACGTGTTTTATATATATATAGTATTCATCTTTCATAAAGGATGATTCCTTTGTCGAAAGTGATATTGATTAAAATGTCTAGTCAATATTATGCATCATAGGATGATGGCGTAATGAATACTATATTTTATACGATTAAAGATATCAATTTAATAGTAATTATTACGAGTTATTTTGATATGTTGAAGACCATATGATGGGTCTTGAAACATGTTCTTTGTGATCTTTGAGATATTAAGAATGAGTTTCTAATTCATGGAGAATTTAGTCTGCAACCATAAGGTCAGATTAGTTTTTATCCTAATTATGACATTAGATGGTCTATGTCATATAAAGTCAGAAAAGATGCAGTATAAGTGTCACTATTAATTCTACTAAACTAGTGGAATCAGTTGCGAATTTTGAGGTATTGACTTAAGAAGTTGCAAAGTGACCTCAATAATTAGAAGTGTTGATATTAGTTTTGTGCTTACGGTTGTCTTCTTGTATTTGGATTTGATTTCTAAATACATAGAGAACTTAGTAGCTATAGCACAATACTGATATAGCGTATGAGTCATATTGATGTAGAATTTGGATTCTGTAAAATATGAATGACGCTGGTTAAGGAAAACGATTGAGTTTGTTGGACGACTCAATTTGTTAAAGCAGGCTTACTTGTTGTTGCCTACCTCTTGAGTGCTAGGTGAGCTCTTGAGGGCCATTAGTATGTGATACACATTGAGATGTGTATATGATACCGTGGATTGACACTAGAGCAAGTGAGAGAAATTGTTAGGGTTGGTGCTCAGAGTGCCAATCCGGATTGTATTTATGTCCAATTCATAAATACGAGCAATTCTATTTTCCATAATATTACTTAATTTTTGGTAGCACCCTTGTATTTATACACTTATTCGATCTAATTACGATTAGATATCTGATTAAGATTAGATCGAAACTGAATCTGGTTCAGTGATACATTTATATTAGACAAAGACCCTAGGATTTACAATATAGTGTGCAGTTATAACGTAGTTTGTAACTGACATTGGGAAGCACACTATTAGATGTATATCCTTAAATAAAGTTTCTGGTCAAGATTTACCAACACGGGTCGGTTTGTAAAATCCGCTGAGACCAGTACATGTCGTATATCGTGACTTGGTTCGATGGTTTATCCCAGTGAACCATGAGTCTCGGGAGACTCGTATAGACAAGTAGGTATTTATTTGATAAAATATTGAATGACTCACTGAAGATTTCCTAATAGATGGTACACCAACGTCAATAGAAATCTTCACAAGTTGAGTGAGCATAGAGGTCATTTGACTTGAGATACCACAGTGGGATATATGAGTTATCCTCTGTACTTTGATGGCAGTCACATCATCGATCTATTTAGATCAGACCTCCGCATGTTCGTTGGGTGTGGACTGATACTCATGATATCTAGTGCGTACCAAGACAGGATCCGTCAGTCCTGTGTACATGGCATAGGCATCCTCACGTGTTTACGATCTAGTAAATCCATGGCCGTGGTATAACTACGGAAACCAATTTCGAGTGTTATTTAGAGATCGTAAATTAAAAGTCGATTGTATTATACCAAACAGATTTGACGTTTTCATCTATATTCCAGGTATAATATGGATAGCCTGTGACGGAGAGATTATACGTATTCAGTGACATCGGCTTGCATAGTTTAGCGAGATTATTTGTGGTCGTCATAATCCATAAGTGGGTGGATTATGGACACGAAATTGGATTTCGTGACGGATAAACCTAAACTTAGAGAGTCCCACAATATGAAGTGTACTCGTTGAGCACTTGGGCAACTCGATATGAATAATAAAGATTATTCATAATACTCCACCGGATTAAGTCAGTTAATTCGGATCGTTTAATCGATTAAACGATAACACATGCATTAGGGGATTTTGTCCGATAATAATTATTGTGTATTTATATTTGATACATAATACGATTAGATACACATTAATTATTCGTCAAATGAGATTTTGACACATGCCATAAATAAATGTATTTGTTATTTATTGTAAATAAAATACATATATAATAATAATTATATTAATTGATTATTTGGATATTTAATTGTTAAATATTTACATGATTAATTAATAAACCCTTTTTCATAATTGTTATGAAATTTGTCCAATTATTATTGGTTTATATGACATGAATTAATTAAGCTAAATTTGTCCAAATTTGATTTGCCAAGATTAAAGCTCATATTATTTAATTAGATTAAATTTGGCAAATGGATAATTAACCCCCTAAAAGTCGGTTTCCATCAATTTTTAAAGTAAAATTTTTTTCTTCTTCCTTATTCTATCACCATTGCCGAGACTAA